>JAIOTZ010001290.1:0-36042 GCA_023374045.1 Limonium bicolor
AAGGGTTTCGTACCCCTGCCCTTAAGAAGGCTGTGTCCTGCTTTATTGCATTACGGACTCACATAAGAGTTTAGTGTCTATTGGTAATGCTTGGACCACTACGCCCTTTAGGTTAATTTACCGTCGCTGCACTTGTTGTAGCAAGTGCGTAAGGTAGGTTGAAATTTTATACTTTGGTTAAAGTGGCACTTGCAGTGGCAAGTGCGCCATGCAGACTGAGCCACTGGTACGGTGTGTCAGTGCAGTGCTATTCCCTAATCGGGTTCCTGTTCTAGTCAAAATTTCTTATTCAAATTAATACAGTCTCGCTCCGCACTCGTTCCCACAAGTTTGCCATGGTAGTAAGGTCTTACTCCCCTCTCGAGGCATTGCATGATAGCAACTTAGCGAGTTCTTGTTTCTACAGTTCTCATGATCTCTCCTCATGCACGTCGGGCCATCTTGAACCTTCAGTGTTGCATGGTTTTAGAGTTACTCGCTTCGGGTGAGACTTCTATAAGGTCATCCATTCCGTCCGTTACATATATCATAACTAATCATTACTCGTCATTTCCACTTTCTTTTCCCCAAGCGCACTAATCAGTGCTTTCCTGGATGTAGGACAGGGTTGCTTTGCTTATGGCAAGCAAACCCTATTAGTCCCACGGGAATTATCTCCTCAAACTCGGTCTATTATTTATCTCATCCTCGTATGGTAGACATGACATCATTACCAGGACTTCCAGTCCTAAACATTACACCAAAAACAATAAGTCTTGTATTCTACATTTAACATAATCCTCTTAGCATCCACATCGGGTCTTTCCGATCAGGAGAGTTATCTCCGTGGTGTTTCTCATTTCGTTGTCTCACTAGATAGTACTCGAGGTACGGGCTGCGGTGGGTGGGGTACCATTGCAAATTTCCCGGGATGCTCTCCCATCGAGTGCGAGCGGTTCATACCATCTTCGCGTTACTTGGGGTTGCTGGACCTTCACCACCTTCCGCTGCTCCGTGTTCTTCCTTAGTACTGTTACCCTGACCTCTCTCTGACATAAGTCAAGAGGACGGGTTAGACCTTTCCTCGGTCTAATACCGTAGTCTCGATCATTTATTATTGAAGTGCTTCCACGGCTATGATGTGCAAGCTTTAAGCATTGCATCAACCCCGCAAGGTCACGTATCCTCACAACGTTTCCCGTATTCCCAAAACCTATGCTCACTGTATAAATCCTACTATCTCTTGTCATCAGAGCGGTACTCCGCTCTGATACCACTTTTGTAACACCCCTACTCCAATCGGCTCCTAATCATCTTACTTAACAATATAATCGCAGCGGTAATCTCAACAATTGAACTACTGGTGTCACCGTTCTTACTCACCCATACGAGTAATAACGTGCCTCCTGATATATTCTGAAATACGAAACAATTTCCCACAGTGACAACAAGAGATAGATCTATCCTTCCCAAACCAATATAAAATACATTCACAATGAGCATTCTAAGTATCCCAATCCTATACATGTTTCTAAGTCGTATCAGAATGTAACAGTGCATATTTTAAACAACTGTAATTAAACTACCCAGCTAGAGCTGATCATAATGTGTCCGGCCCGGCGGCCCGGCCCGTAAAAAAGCCTGATGGGCCCGAGCCCGATTGGGCTTCCGGGCGGGCTTGGACATAAAATCAGGCCCGAATCAAAAACCGGGCCGGGCCACGGCACATTTTTGAGCCCGTGGACAAGCCCGGCCCGGCCCGATTTTATATTATTTATTATTATTTTTTAAAAAATATAATATACATATTTAGTTTTGATATAGTATATACTAAAATATATATAAATTTAAATAAATTAATATATAAATTAATCTATATTAAAATATATATTTTTAATTTTTTTATTAAATTTAAATTTTTTACTAAATTATAAAAAAATTAAAAAACCGGGCCGGGCGGGCCGGGCAACGGCAAAGCCTGGAAAAACCGGGCCTAGCCCGGCCCAGCCCGAACATGTAAAAACCGGGCTTGGTTTTCTTAATAGGCCCGACGGGCCTAAAATTTCCCTCTGACCCGGCCCGAACCCGGCCCGCCCGCCCGAATGATCACCTCTATACCCAGCGCATCCCTCTCTTTGCCGACACCGGAAGCTGCATACCTGCAAAAATGGTTGTTTGTGGTATGGAATCAGCCCCTGCTGAGTATGCTTCTACATGACCGTCATGTCCCCTCAGACCCTCAGTTAATTGGTCGAGAGCATGCAATTCATTGTCATGCAAGTAGTTTAATATAAAACTGTAAAGCAACAATATATATTGTAGTAACTCAAATAACAAACAAGCCCCCGGCTTCACACATTGCATCGTAATAAACCACTGAAAGCGTTACAACGCTTATATGAGTACAGAGACTCCATTCCAACAAACACTTAATAGTTCATAATTGAGTTCGGCGACTCACTCGACCAACAACCCACCATAGCCTACACATGAGTACAGCGACTCGACTCAACCAGTTCACCACACAAATATGAGCACAATGGCTCGTTCAAACAATCCACCACATACCACACATATAATTACAAGCATAACCACTGAGCAACAAGGCGAAACAACGAGAATTATAAAAAGTATACTTTCCATCTTTGGCGTACAAGCCCAGCTAATGTTCGCCTAATGTATGAGCTAATATAGTCTTCCGTATTTGTTCAGTCATGCCTAAAGACAATGTCTCGTTAGAACGACGTGTCTCTAAGTTACCCATCTCTTATGGTGGGTCACCCACGGCAATAGTCACTCCAGCGGTAGAGTCTCCGTCCCACGAACAATCTGCAGTTCGTTGGAAATTTATCCAGATACTTACGGTTACCACACGGTATCCTAGTATCGTTAATGGATCACAGTTCACAGCAAGAGCCACGTCCTCTTGATAAACTTATCTTTACCATCGCATCGTTTTACCTTTTTTTTTCTAACACAGCAGACTAAGGTCGTAGTCCAATCCTGAGTATGTCGACTTAGGATCCAGTGCTAGATACGAGAGCGGCGTTAAAGAGGCCAATGCTCCGTATATAAGTCTTAGATATTTTATATATCTTATTATCCTAATGCTACAACGTTTTACTTACGTTCCTTATATTACACATATAAGATAGCATCATTGCCGCTAGTTCGTTTTATAATATGTTCATATATACGAACGGTACTGTTATCGTACAACAGTAATAATAAAGCAGCATTAATACGCAACTCAAGCATATAAATTCACACAAGCACATTCAATCTTATCACAGTGTGAGCCTCGATTTTAAACCCTATCCTATGTTGATTAAAGCTGATTAGGATCTAAACGGGTTTTAGGTCCACTTATAGCCTAAGATTAATAACTATGTCATATAACAATAATTATTAAAACCTAAGCTAGCTCACTGGAACCTATTCTGAGTCGCCACCTAATTTTAACCTAGATCAAATTAGGAAAGGAGAGTTCGGGTTCGGGGGCTTGATATTCGACTTAATTAGGGTTCAATTACTTTCATTACCCTTCCTAGGTCGTTTTTCCTCTACTCAGTTTATTCACGGCTTATTACGAGTCGTTTTAACCTAAGTGCGCGAGCTTCTGTTTTTTTGTTTTTTAGCATTTTTTGACAGAAAATAAAAGTGAAAAGTGAAATTACCTAAACTAGGGTTTCGGGGCAGAAAGTCGAATTTTGATTCTGTCCGTGGCCACGGACCTAATGTCCGAACCCTCGGACCCCAGTTAACCTAATTACGCAGAAAAGTCGAAGTTAAAGGAAAACAAAAAATTTCAAAGTCCGGGGCCACGGACAGGTTGTCCGTGGGCCCGGACATTATTAGAAAAACCTAAGTTTTTTAAAATTTAAAATCCCGCCGCCGTCCGTGGGTGTCCGTGGTCTCGGACAACGCGTCCGAGGTCCCGGACCATGGGTCCGAGGTCACGGACCACCCACGGACAGGGGTTTTCAGAAGGTTCCCGAGGGTGTTTTGAGCTCAAATTTTATGGGTGTGAAGCCTGAAAGATTTACAAGACGTTAGTGATTGAAAGTTTTCAATTTGAATTCGAATTAAGCACGAAACTTAGCAAACAAGTTATCTGACAGAGGCTTAAATAAACAGCAATACAGAAGCCTACGAGGTTAGTTTGAGCCCAAATTTTGAGGCAAGACAGATAATACCGTGGTGAATCAGGGAAGTGGAGTTTCTACCTGTTTTACCTTCGGATTCACAACGTTTCTTCACACCGGGATCGTCGAGCGCTCCGTTGATGGCGACCCGAAGGATTCGACCAAGCTTCTGGTTGTGGTGTTCTTGCTGTTCTTCACGTTTGAGGTGTTTTTGTGAGGTTTTGATGATTATTGGTGCTTTGGGATTGGAAAACGTGTTTAGATGATGATTTCGGGGGGTTTTCAGTATGATTTGGGTGGCCGGGTGTTGGAAAACGTGAGAGAGAGAGAGAAGCCGTGTTTTCTGACTCTCTAGGGTTCTTGAGCATATGAAGTTCTCCTTTTATCCAAAAACCTATCCCCTTATATAGACTTTCTTAAAGATAAAGAGAATCTAGTAAAAGTAAGATTTTTCGATATTTTAACTAAGTAACTTCCCAAAGGAATTTTGCTATGAAATTTTAACCACATGTCAAGAATGGATATTATGAATTTTCTGAGGTGGAAACGAATTTTTTAAATGCTGGAGCATTTTTAAATTGAATTTCTCGTCAGATTCAGTCAGAAATTGCTAGAAAATTATGGAAATTCGAAAAATCAAATTCCAACGCCATTATGCTTAAAATGTCATCCTCTATCATGGGTTAAAATATCAAAGCATTTCAAGCTGATTTGGGCACCCTTTGGAGGAGAGAGAAAGCCTATAGGAGAACTCAGAAGCCTTAAAAATTACGAAAACGCCCCTGACAATGACGAAACTGCTCCTCAGGCCCTGGAACACGCCGATCGGGCCGGAGTCTCTTACTGTTTGATGGAGATGGCTCTCACAACCTCGTAGACCTCAGCCAGGGGGTCAAAATTTTGGGTATAACAGATTGCCCCCCGTCAACTGGACTTTGTAACGAACGTGAAAAGTCTGGTTGATGCTTGAGTGGTGCCCCAAAATTTTGGACCCCACAGAATCCTCCACGTTGTATGAAACCGGGTTAACGATGCCCAGCTATTCGGAGGCGCTGACTACCTAAGCTACAAAACATTGTCGAGCTATTCTAAGGCGCTGACTGCCTAAACTACAAAGCGTTGTCGAGCTATTCTAAGGCGCTGACTACCCAAAATACAAAGCATTGTCGAGCTATTCTAAGGCGCTGACTACCTAAAATGATGATATGCTGTCGAGCTATTCTAAGGCGCTGACCACCTAAAGTGATGAAAATGATGTCGAGCTATTCTAAGGCGCTGACTACCTGAAATGATGATGTGCTGTCGAGCTATTCTAAGGCGCTGACCACCTAAAGTGATGAAAATGATGTCAAGCTATTCTAAGGCGTTGACTGCCTAGGGTGTGAAAACTGGATGCAAATGCAAGAATGCTGAAATGCTAATGATGCAAATGATGCTGATGCTGATGATAATGCCGATGATGTTGATGATGCCGATGATGCTGATGATGCTCGGATGCTTCAGGGGGACCGAAACCCATGTCGATGCTCCTGGCTGGACCCAATGTGGACTTATTGCCATCGCCCCCCAAGCCGGTGTGCAGGGATAACTCCTGGTAAAAACCCTGGGGACTTATTGCCTTTGCCCACCATTCGTTGATCCCAAAAATAAGTTGACATCGCAAAAGGAGGATTTATTGCCATCACCTCGCCAACTTTCTGTCGCCAGGTCTTGTGACGCGCCTGGATAATGCAACTAGGTCTTATGACGAGCCTATATGAATGAGATGAATGCAATGTGTTTAATGAGAGTGGGTAAACTAAAAGGGTAATGCTAGGTCTTACTACGAGCCTAAGGGAATGCAACTAGGTCTTATGACGAGCCTAAAGGGAGGTTCTAGGTCTTATGACGGGCCTAAGGAATGGATCTAGGTCTTATGACGAGCCTAAGAGAATGCAACTAGGTCTTATGACGAGCCTAAAGGGTAGTTCTAGGTCTTATGACGAGCCTAAAGGATAGTTCTAGGTCTTATGACGAGCCTAAAGGAATGCAACTAGGTCTTATGACGAGCCTAAGGAATGGATCTAGGTCTTATGACGAGCCTAAGAGAATGCAACTAGGTCTTATGACGAGCCTAAAGGGTTCTAGGTCTTGCTCGGTATCTAGGTGACGAGCCTAAAGGATGCTAGGTCTTATGACGAGCCTAAGAATGCAACTAGGTCTTATGACGAGCCTAAAGGGTAGTTCTAGGTCTTATGACGAGCCTAGAGGTTGGTTCTAAGTGAAAGTGAGTAAAATGTATGATGGGTCCAAATGGATGTAGAAGGATTAGGGTTTGTGTCAAATCTGGAGATGGTGGGGCTCATGACGAGCCTATGAGTGTTTGAGTGTGAAGATAGGGCTTAGGGCGGGCCTGAAGGTGTTTGAATGTGGAGATAGGGTTTATGCCTGTGGTGGGATGGTGGTGCTCAAGCTTTAGGTTTCAATTGGTGTTGTCATGGCAATTGTTGGAACCAACCATTGCCCCCAGTATTTTTCCTTAGGACGATCTGAGTTAGAGCTCATGGCAATTGATCGGAACGATCAATTGCCCCCAGTATTTTCTTTGATTAAACACGCGAACAAATCTCATCCTTGCAGGGTCGAGGCTTATGCTTTGATGTGGTGCTTCCTAACCTACACTTGGCGTGTTTGGTGTTTGCACTCGTTTCTCACTTACAGTCACAACTTCTCAACCATTGAATTTGACATTTGTTGGATTTACGTGTTCAACCTGTTACTTCCACATGATCGGATACACAACTACTAAGTCGGAAGTCTTTTGGGCTTATAGCGTGGCCATGGGGTGTGATGAATGACAATAGGATAATAGCGGAATGTTTAGGATATGTGGAGCTTTAAGGGTGACCAAAGCTGCAACTTGCACCGCCTCTTGGACTTGTCTTCTTTGCCTTGAAGTCGTTTGGCTATTTCGTGATGACTTTTGCTTATGATCTTGGGACTTGGGAGTTTTGGATTGTTCCTTGCATCTTCTTTCTTTTTTCCGATTTTGGATTTCTTCGAGGCTTTTCGGGTTTGCCTTTCTTTGAATCTCTTCTCCTCCGGGGTTCTTGTGTTTCCCGGCTTTGAACTTTGAAAGCTGTTTTTGGTGTTGGTTCATTTGGATCCTGTGTCACTTTGGGACCATTTGCGGGTCGCTTTGTCATGCCGGTAGCGGTTTTGCTTCTCTGGACTTGTGAAGTTGTTGTTCAAGAGTCGGGCTCCTTGCTTCCTTTGGTCACCGGGTCGGTTGTTCATCATTGGCTAGCTTGTTTGTGGAGCTTGCAATATTGTAAAAGAGGTCATATATGAAAAGCTCAGCGGGGGTGCCTATGGTTTAATGTTTGGGTTCATAAGCTTTTGGCTGTGTGGTGCTGTACCTAGGTGCTTCGTCATCCCTAATAGTTGTGTATCCGTTCTTTGTTACTTTTCATAGGTTTAAGCGTAAATTTACAAATTATCTCCTTCGACCGGAGTCATGCCGCTTGCCTTACCTTTGAATGTGACCTCTCTGGAGCCGTGTAAAAATGACACGCTCTTTCGCTCTTGGTTTTACCGCTCAAGGCACTCTCGCGAAACGTTCACTCAGAGACTTGTTTGCGCATTCAAACAAAAGAAATAAACATTATCGTTCCTAAACTCAGATTGCCCCCAGTATTGTTGCGGGGTTTCCTTGACAAACCTTAGAATGCCCAAGTTATTTTGAGGAGGGGTGATTACATGTGTGAGGACGGTGGTGAGTAATGATGGGGTGATTGCTGAGTGATTTATATTTTTGTTTTTTTTTGTGTGTTCACATGAACGGAAGTATACTCATTAGAACACGAATCAAAGAAGAAATTTTATTGATAATCAAAAGAAGTAACAACGACATTGAGTACCAACTAAAAGGGAGAAACAACTAAACTAGCTAAAGAACTAAAAGAAAAGACGAAACAAATGCTACGCTAAACAACTGAAGAGAAAAGAAAAATAACAAAGATTCCTAGTGGTGCTCAGACATGGGGTTCCCGAAAATATTCCCATGCTCCAAGAACTGAAGTCCCTGGTCAAGCAAGTCTTGGATCTTATGCCGTAAGGCCCGGCAATGATCTGTGTTATGGCCAGGTAACTGATGGTGATGGCAGAATTGACTAAGATGCCTCCCTAGATGAGCGGTTCCTGGCCGAGGGGCCAAAGGCTGTAGCAAGTTTCTTTTCTGGAGCTCCTCAAATGCCTGACTTGGTGTTCGGCCAAAGTCGGTAAACTGTCTTGGCGCAGGGAATCGCCTTGGTCGGGATGACGCTTTGGTTCTCTGCTTTGAAACTGGGATTGCCACGACTGGCTTTGCCTTGTTGCCCATTCTCCGAGCTTTGAGCTGTCCTACCTGTAACCTGGCACTACAGTTCTGCGGGCACATGGGACTCTCGCCTAGGGCGGGTGTCGGTATTCCTAACTTAGTGCAAGATCTCGAGGAAGGAAAATTTAAAATGATCTCCTTGGGGGTTTCTTCTGGTCGTCTGCTCGCCCTCTCGAGTTCTGCAGCCATTTCGTTGGTATCCCCTTGTGAACCTTGGGCCGTAATAGAACTGACTTCAGTACAGTTGTGAAGAAAGCTAAGAAGCCTATTCACTAGTTCATTTTGGACTTGACGTCCGGCTTCAAGGGAAAGGGTCTTCGTTTTTAATTCTTCAATTGCTGCAATGTAGTTGGACTCCATGGCGTTCCTGACAGCACTATGTCTCTGCTCCATGGCATTGATGGTGTCCCGGTACTTTTGTTCCAATGCTGCGAGATGGATGTCCATGTTGATCGGATTTCCTCCTTCACCACTCCTAGGATTTGGGTTCGCCTGTTTCCAAAACATCGTCCATTAGAAAACTGAAGTTCTGGGCCGAGAAGGAATACTTGATAAAGTGGTATTCTAACTTGTTTGGGCCGAGTAATTCTTGGTTGGGCCTAAAGGATGATACTTATAACTAGGACCTTAGGTGGATTTACTTTTCGTGGGCCTAGAACTAAATTGATGATTCAAGTTGGGCTGAAAGAGAGAAATCACATGAGTTTAAACTTTTGGGCCCGAGCTCGAACAAACAATTCATTCAAACCAAACAAGGCCTTTGGGCTGCGAACAATAAAACCGTAAATTCGGGTTATTCCTATCAGTTTCTAGGCAGGGTAGTGGGCCGATCACGCGAGCAAACAAGGCCCACACGAATTCAACATGTCCTCACTAGACGTTAAAATCAAACCGGGTATGGATCGATCCGGAGAGGTGCTTGGGGCATGGGCCCGGGTTGCCACAAAGGAATAAGGCTTGCGCGCTATTCTCTTTGGGCTTCCCCACTTTTTTCACATCACCTAAAGGTGTGCATCCACGGACGGGTCTTTGACTGACCAAACAATGGGCTTGGTAAGGGTACTGCCAGGAAAATGCTTGGGGCTAAAGCCCAGGTATTAAGGGGGTGTGGTTAGACGACACCCTCCTCTTTTCCCCCATTTATTCACATCACCTAAAAGGTGTGAGTCCCTGACAGGGGACCCTCAAACGGGTCCCAGAGTGGAATTGGTTTGCGTGGACCCTCGCTCTCATATGATGCAAGGGTGCAAAAATTAAAGTGCGCACAGAAGTAAACAAGCAACATAGTAAAAGCCGTAAATAAACATTTTCGAGTTAAGCCCTCCTTCTTAAAATCAAACAAGTTTAAAATTAAGAAGTAAGTCCCCAGCAGAGTCGCCAGTCTGTGAGCCTCGATTTTAAACCCTATCCTATGTTGATTAAAGCTGATTAGGATCTAAACGGGTTTTAGGTCCACTTATAGCCTAAGATTAATAACTATGTCATATAACAATAATTATTAAAACCTAAGCTAGCTCACTGGAACCTATTCTGAGTCGCCACCTAATTTTAACCTAGATCAAATTAGGAAAGGAGAGTTCGGGTTCGGGGGCTTGATATTCGACTTAATTAGGGTTCAATTACTTTCATTACCCTTCCTAGGTCGTTTTTCCTCTACTCAGTTTATTCACGGCTTATTACGAGTCGTTTTAACCTAAGTGCGCGAGCTTCTGTTTTTTTGTGTTTTTAGCATTTTTTGACAGAAAATAAAAGTGAAAAGTGAAATTACCTAAACTAGGGTTTCGGGGCAGAAATAGGTCGAATTTTGATTCTGTCCGTGGCCACGGACCTAATGTCCGAACCCTCGGACCCCAGTTAACCTAATTACGCAGAAAAGTCGAAGTTAAAGGAAAACAAAAAATTTCAAAGTCCGGGGCCACGGACAGGTTGTCCGTGGGCCCGGACATTATTAGAAAAACCTAAGTTTTTTAAAATTTAAAATCCCGCCGCCGTCCGTGGGTGTCCGTGGTCTCGGACAACGCGTCCGAGGTCCCGGACCATGGTCCGAGGTCACGGACCACCCACGGACAGGGGTTTTCAGAAGGTTCCCGAGGGTGTTTTGAGCTCAAATTTTATGGGTGTGAAGCCTGAAAGATTTACAAGACGTTAGTGATTGAAAGTTTTCAATTTGAATTCGAATTAAGCACGAAACTTAGCAAACAAGTTATCTGACAGAGTCAAAAAAACAGCAATACAGAAGCCTACGAAGGTTAGTTTGAGTTCAAATTTTGAGGCAAGACAGATAATACCGTGGTGAATCAGGGAAGTGGAGTTTCTACCTGTTTTTCCTTCGGATTCACAACGTTTCTTCACACCGGGATTCGTTGAGCTCCGTTGATGGCAACCCGAAAGGACTTCGAACCAGCTTCTGGTTGTTGGTTGTTCTTGCTTCTTCACGTTTTGGGTGTTTTTGTGAGGTTTTGATGATTATTGGTGCTTTGGGATTGGAAAACGTGTTTAGATGATGATTTCGGGGGATTTTCGGTATGATTTGGGTGGCCGGGTGTTGGAAAACGTGAGAGAGAGAAGGAGCCGTGTTTTCTGACTCTCTAGGGTTCTTGAGCATATGAAGTTCTCATTTTATCCAAAAACCTATCCCCTTATATAGACTTTCTTAAAGATAAAGAGAATCTAGTAAAAGTAAGATTTTTCGATATTTTAACTAAGTAACTTCCCAAAGGAATTTTGCTATGAAATTTTAACCACATGTCAAGAATGGATATTATGAATTTTCTGAGGTGGAAACGAATTTTTTAAATGCTGGAGCATTTTTAAATTGAATTTCTCGTCAGATTCAGTCAGAAATTGCTAGAAAATTATTGGAAATTCGAAAAATCAAAATTCCAACGCCATTATGCTTAAAATGTCATCCTCTATCATGGGTTAAAATATCAAAGCATTTCAAGCTGATTTGGGCACCCTTTGGAGGAGAGAGAAAGCCTATAGGAGAACTCAGAAGCCTTAAAAATTACGAAAACGCCCCTGACAATGACGAAACTGCTCCTCAGGCCCTGGAACACGCCGATCGGGCCGGAGTCTCTTACTGTTTGATGGAGATGGCTCTCACAACCTCGTAGACCTCAGCCAGGGGGTCAAATTTTGGGATAACACACAGATTTTCACACAATGTCTGAACTGAGGAAATCCTCAAAGACAATCAAGCCACTAAATAAAACATACATACCGTTCACCCTGAAAGTATTACGGTGGAGTATGATTCAGCTAGATCCGATGCTCCTCGTGTCGTCTCTAGCAGTCAACAATACATAACACTACTGATTAGAATCCCATATAACAACTTAACTCTACGGTACCCCGTACCGTCGCTACTACCTCCCGTAATCCCCCGTTATTAACTATCAACGTTTGTCGGTTTTCAGCTTAACTCGGAATTTGGAGATACGTCATATTTCATGCGTGATTACGTCGAGTATATTAATATACTTAACTTTAAACGTTTATTATCGCATGTAACTTAATATACCCTTGTATATTATATAGTTTGTTTCTATATTCGCATGTATAATCCTTAATCACATATCATACATTTTACCTTAGTATTATTTTCCTAAGGTTAGTTTTTCCCCATTTAATGTAGTATAATTCATCTGTAAAATACTTTGAACTATATACATCCTCATATACATTCTTCTTGTGTACGTAATATTTACCACATAGGTAAGTTCCATGAGTTATAAACTCTTATTATATGTTACATTTTTGTCATCTTTTACTAGATGATTATTCCCCTTTAGTTGTACTATATTATACAACTTACATTAAGATTACTGTCCTAATATTATGTAACATTTTATGTTGTATCTTACAACTCCCAAGGTTTAATCAACAAATACCTTAGTTTATAAATCCTATTTATTTATAGTTTGTCACACTACTTAATGTGAATATCCTTACTTATTTTAATTCCATTAAAACCACCTTTATACCATGTAATTGTTATAACATTTATACATAGTAGACCATAGTCTCAAATCCATTTTCCAACTCTTATTAATATTTCGGTTACAGCCCTTGAATTATTTAAATTCTATTTTGACCACATGACTTATGTAATGTTATACCATGTACTAATATCATATATTATGATATTTTTATTCCTTTTAATGCATAACCTATAGTTTGTATACAAAATATTATATATTGCCGCATAGGCACATATTTAAACCTTTTCTTTTCTATAAACCATAGTTTCCTTATTTACAAAATCACCCCATATTTATACCATGTTTATATACCATTAATATAACATTTCTAACTATAAAAAAAGGTTAACCTATGGTTATATTTTGTAAAATTTCGAACAGGCCCATATATGTTCTATAATTGCCATTTGGCCCAATTTATAACATATATTAATAATTCATTAAAACTATATATTATACAAATATCTCAATAAATACCCTTATATAATTCTAAAAATCACCAAATTTTACCAAAGGGTTATAATTACCTTATCAACCCATATACTTTCGGTATTTACTATACCACCACATATATTTCTCCAAAGTGTCATAATGACATAATAACTATATATTATACTATATAGTTTATTTTAATTCCAAAAAAAAAACCCAATAAATTCCTAAAAATTCCTAATAGCCATGGGTGTTTATAATACCATTATACACCCTTTATTTTCGGTAATAACATATATCCACATATGTTATAAAGTTGTTACATTAAGTACATAACTTATTAAAACCTTAAATAAGTTATCTAGCTTATTTAATTTGGTCAAAACACCTACCGTATGGTCAAGGTTGACCACCTTAATACTTCCTTGACCATTAATCCCCATATATTACGGTTTATACCCATATCTTTTAGAAATTACCATTTAACCCCAAAAACTTTATATAATCTTATAATTTTTATATAAAGTCATTTAAACCTCTAATTTTCGGCTTTATTAATATAGAGCCCCCAAATTTAATTTATTTACACTATAACCCCAATAATAGCGGTAATGCATATTAGCACCTAAACTTAATTAAAAGCTTATAAATGCATAAATAAAATGGCCTAAAGTACATGGCCTTATTACAAACATTGGCTTATAAAATAAATTACACATAAATGCCCTAAAGTACTATAAACTCTCGGCCTTACATATATTTTTCTTTATTTACCAATTTTCCACGTAATGTCTTAAATTTGACAATTATGCTTATTAATTAGTTATATAAATTTATTAAACCATTCCTTAACCACTAAGGTCAAAATAAGACCTTAATTACCCATTACTCACGGCACAATATATATACATATGTATAAACACATATTAATATACCAAGTGAAGGTTTAAGTGATTTCCTGTTTTTGCCTAGTTTAAGCCTTGTTTGGCCACGCCCAGCTTAGGATAAAATTTCCACAGCATTATTTACATGTTATCAAACATCAATTAAGGCATGATTAGTCTCCAAGCAAGATCTAACCATAAGAAGTGTTTTAATGTCAATTTCAAGGTAAAATTTACCTCAAAATGCCAAGGTAAATAAGGTTGGTCAACGGCCTGTTTTTACAGCAGGCAAATAGTTTTAAAAGAGCTACTAAAACCAAGCTTTAAACTGGTATAAACTCAGATTAGAAGATGGCTAATCTTTACCTTGTTTAAAAATGCCTAAAATGGTGTTTTAGGCATGGATCTGGTTATACTTCGAAGCTCTGATGTACCAACTGAATAAGTATGTTAAGATGAATATTAAAGCTTAGAAACAAAGTTTCACAGCCGAATTTGAAGGGAATCAAAAATATGTACTTTAAAGCACATTTTACCTTAAAGGATGATTTTTGTGTTCTTAGCTCCAAGAACCCTTACCAACGAATTTGAACTCTTACTCTAACATCCACACACTGAGATTGAGCCAAGTGAAGAGTATAGTTAGCTCATAAGATAGCCCTTGAAGAAGGGAAGAAAATGAGCTATTTTATGCCTTAAACCATTACCTTAGGTGAATTAGGTTGGTTTCCTTGCTAGATAGCTTCAAAGCTCAACAATGGTGAGATTGGGAGCATGTGAGCTCGGCTGGGACAGAAGGAAGGAGCAAGGAGTCGTTGGAGACAAGAGATAAGGAAGGGAGGGATAATGAAGAAAATAAGGAAAAGGTAAGTTAAGTATTAATTTCTTATTAAATGGAAAAGTAACACTCCACTAAGTCTCCTTTTGTCAATAATTCAGTTCAATCAGGCTCCCCCTGCCTTGTGGCTACGACTCTATGGAATCCAAGGGGTCAACTTTGACCTCTTGACCATTCTTGGTCAACGTTGACTCAAACGGGCCCCCCTTTAGGGTTTTATTAATATTTTAATATTAATTGTAAAAATTTGTAAATTTTGGAATTAAATTCCTAATATGTTTATATATGATATATTAGCATATTTATAGGTAATTATAACCTTTAAGCCCATTTAAAAGCCAATTTAGAAGGCAATTACACAAAAACGTGCTTTAAGGAATTTTAGTGCACATTTTGAGCCGCAGGGTGTTTCTAAGCTCTGTTTTCTTTGAGAGTTGTTTTTTTGTGTTCCTTACATGATATTTGATCATGGTATCCAATTTTATATCATTTAGAGGTCATTAGACCTTTAGGGTTCCCTTAGAGCACATTTTGCCCTACTTGACCTTGAAGCATGAAAATGCTGGTTCTTTGTGTTGGAGTGTTGTCCAACAATTGTAATATGTTTAGTAATGTGTTAATAAGCTTAGGACAAATTTTTAGGTCCTAGTAGTTCATTGGGTATTTATTTACCCTAAACAGTCAAAGGGTGCAAAGTCTTGCTTGTGTTGACCACTGTGTTTCTCAGTTGACTTTTAAGGCACGTTTAGGCCTTAGTCAATGTATTGATGTTTAATCCATCTTAGATCATTATTAGATCATTTATTAAGTTTTTAAGGTTAGGGGTATTTCAGTCTACCCCCCTTAAAAAGGCTTCGTCCCGAAGTCCTTACTCATCAACAGTTCACCTGAGGAATCCAGTTCCACTAAGTAATCACAGACAGATCATCACTAGGGAGTACATTCCACTACGTTCAGACCTAGTCTTATGTATCACATTTGATACAGCATCCGTCTCATTCCATATAGTCAATAATCATGACACATTCATTCATGAACAACACTAAACAAGGTGCAAAACTCATAGTACACAACACTAGACAAAGTGCAAAACTCATAGTACACAGCACTAGACAAGGTCAAACATAGTACACAACACTAGACAAGGTGCAAATCTCATAAAGTACTCAAAGGTGTTTGCAAGGGATACTCCACGCATCCCTATCTACATGTTAGTATCTCGCGAGGATACTCACACATCATTCCACATGTATGTGTGCACATATAGTTAACGTTGACAAATCACAGGGAAGCAGTCTTAAAGACCAGGACTTGACGATCCCCAACCCCATGCTAACCAACGTCTACTACCCGCGGACACACCGGTTTAATAACGAAGGACACTGCGGTCCACGGCTCCTCGGACAGTATCACCTTATTTCCTTAGTCACCCACAGACACACCGGTCTAATGACAAAGGGCTCTGCGGTCCACGGCTCTCTGGGTGATGTCACTCGCAGACACACCGGTCTAATGACGAAGGACTCCACGGTCCACGGCTCTTCGAGTGACGCCCTAAATTCCAATTTCTATTCATATCTGTGTCCACTTGTAGGAAGTTTCGAGAGTCATCCAACCCCGACGTGGTCAGCGTCAGTGTTGAACTATCTCTCACCTCAATTTGTGTTCGGGTTCGCTTGATCAGACCAGGATCAAGTTCAACTTCCCACGTCAATTTCAATCAATCAGTTGTTTATTCACTTCTAATCTTGTTTCCTCGTGATATTTGCCACCTTGTGTTCTATAGATACACAAGTCAGCTAGTGTAATTAACCTAATCATTGGCATATAGGATCATGTATCCTAACCATGTACCAAGTTCACTCGACTTATAATTATTCATACAATTCCTAGAGGCTTTACCTCCACTAGGTTACACATCGGTCTCATGCCGACTTACTCATCGCATTCCAATAATCGGTTTCATACCGAGTCACAAATCATATAGTATGGAGCTTTCTACTCCTTCTATTTGAAATCTCCCACCGAAGCTACCAGATAGACCTACTTGAACTCTCTACCGGAGCTAACAAGTTAGGCGTTTATGTGTTTAATGTTCGCAACGTTTGCATAAATAATCGGGGATAGAATAAGAACACTCTATCTGTTCTCCCTTTCCTATTCGCCACAACAATGCGAACTAAAATATATATATATATATATTTATACACATAATACATCATAATATTACCTCAAGTAATATAACACAGTCATAATACTTGTACTTTACGTACAATAATAGTTTGCAGCATGTGTACCATGCGCTACGTACTCCTACGTACGGTATATTTTAAGCGTGCGAAATCGCTCTACCCCCCTTAAAAGGGATTACGCCCACGTAATCTACGAATATGTCATCTTGAAGTAATAAGTACAAGATGTTCCACTCATATGGAATATTCGTGCACTGATGTGCTACGTATACATTACCCTTTTCCTCTCGGGTCGGGCTTTAGCCACTCTGGCTATACTACCTATGTCGGTTAGGTATATGTATGTTCATGTATGGTTTGATCGGGAGATGTAAACACATCGTTTGTTTTCCCAAATCTGTTAGGTATGTCTATCCTATGTGCTATGGGCCCACTCGCTCTGCAAGCAGTATGCCCAACTACTTTAGGGTTAAGTTACCCTTTTAAGTAGCAGCTTCATGCTGGTTTCTACTCCACGTGACGGTGTTTTCTACACGGTCTTCCATAATTATGGTCATGGAGGAAACTATATCGCTGCGTGGTATCATCATTACACACGCTAATTATTTCAACTGGTTATTCTATTCAGTCTTCCTGAATCCTATGCATGCTCATGGTATATTCCCAAGAGTTCATGCCTCCCTACCGAACTAACCTTCGGTATGAGGGTTGTCGAGCTATGCTCGAGCACCTAGTGCTTGCAATAGTTGTCTCTAAAATATCAAGACGAGTCTGATATGCGCATCTAACTGGCGCCTCATGACTCCAAGTTATTTCCCTCTGGAATGAGTTCGTTCTTTGGGTACCTTGTAGGTCCGCTTTTGCTAGTGTGAACTCGTATCCCTCGTGTGTTGGTACTTTAGCATCCACATATATGGTTCATCCCTCTTCTCGATTAGGGGAATCCATTTGCTTATCTGATGTTCCACCTTCTGATTCTTACCAACATAATTCGGTTAACAGTTATTATAATGGTCGCTTGTTGCGCACCATGTACCAGTCGATTGGACGGTTATCCGCCGTTGCGGTTTGCATGGAGTATCTAATCTCCAGCTTAGAGTATCTCTTGTAATGCTCGCTTTTGCCCTTCGTCTGTTGTAAACATACAATACGACTGTGGGTTTTAGCTTGGTATTCATTTTCTGTTCAACCCTAATTGGTACTAACATACTAACGTTTTATGGCTTGAGCATGTGGTTATTATTATTTAATGCGACATCATCGCAGCGCCCTCAGCGCGTGGTATAACTCTCTCTGTCCCCCTTTTTGGGTAGCATCTATTATCACAAAGGTTTCTCTAATATAACTTCCTTAGATACCACAATTCCTCTTCTCATTCATGGGTTCAACTTGCCATTACCATTAAATTGGCCTTAGTTTCCTCGTTTACTAAAATCCGTAAAACTTATGTTCTGACTCCTCCACTGTGGAGTTGCGACCTTATGTCACTTTATTATCAAGCTATCCTTGATTTTCCTAACCTTGCTAGTTGGACTGAGATCTCTCTCGTCATTACATGGTTTACCTAGTCAGGGTTCCATTCGCTGACTTAGACACAGAGTTGATTACCTCCTGGGTCCTTACACTACTCGTTTACATGCATGGGGTACCATACTGATACATTACTACTTACCCAACTAACTTAATATAGTTTGTCAGGCCCACAAGCTCCTAGGAGTGCGGTCGTCCCATGTCTCGTTTAGTGCACTCGTAGCGTTCGTACCCGGTGATTATCGTACTCTTAGTCTCGGTAATTTATGTTTGAGTAACTATGCTGCCAATTCTTAACCTTTAATGTCAGAATGGCCCTAATATTAGGTTCTATGGTTTCCTTTATTAATGTGTATTTCTTTTACTTTCTCTAAGATAGGTGTTTGCGACTTATCGCCCTAATTCTGGTTTCCACATGCTCGTCATCTGGTATTTGTGAGTGGGGATCAGTAACTACTTATTATCTCTCCCGTTCACTCCTAGGCTGTTAACGCCTTCAGATATGAGTTTTCAGTATTCGAACTCCACCCAATCTATTGGGTTACACCCTATGGTGTTTCCGGACTCCATGATAAAGGTTGACACCTCGTGTTTCCCCTGTCTTATGCTAGTCCCGTTAGTCTGATATTAATCAGTACTTGTGATTCATCACCCTTGTTCCCCTAGTTTTGGGTCACTTTGGTGGTACTAAGGTATCCTTCCGTAGGCCTATGCCATACGATATTCGGGCTCAGTACTTATTCTGATAGCTAGATGATTGTTGGTCTTGTTATTTAATTTATTCCTAATTGGTTCTAATACCTTCTCCTGAGGTTACAATTGGATACCCACAACTTAGTGGTTTCCGCTAATCATTTCTCTTCATTGTGTAGTCCTTACTCCTATTCAACTCATATTTCCTCCATCCTCTTTGAGGTAACGGTATCTTCCGTCATCAGGCAATTTTCACTTTTTTTAGTTTATATCCACTGCCCTCCATACGGGAGTCTAGCAGCATAATGGATCAACAACACCTCCGGTGTGTGTGGTGCGGGCATAACACCGGCCCTTTTATTGCACGTTCACATCTGCCTATTAATTATTTTTTTAAAGTCCTGACTCGTATAGCTCACTTCTTGCCCTCTGGCAATGTTCAATGGTAGTGGTTTAACCACGAGTGTCGCGCACTCACTAAATATGGTTATGCTGGTCCTGAAGACCCGTCACTCCCCACCGGTAATGATTGACGTTTAATGTCCATACCGGCACTGGGGTTAGGCTTGTAGGCACTAATTAACGTTATTCTCATTTACTCCCCTTTTAATATTCTACTCAATGGTGTATTATTTTCAGGTTTAATGGTCAGACCGGCTAGGTCTTCCCGAGGTTTTATCGACCTCAAACCCAAGGGTTTCGTACCCCTGCCCTTAAGAAGGTGTGTCCTGCTTTATTGCATTACGGACTCACATAAGATTTAGTGTTTATTGGTAATGCTTGGACCACTACGCCCTTTAGGTTAATTTACCGTCGCTGCACTTGCTGTAGCAAGTGCGTAAGGTAGGTTGAAATTTAATACTTTGGTTAAAGTGGCACTTGCAGTGGCAAGTGCGCCATGCAGACTGAGCCACTGGTACGGTGTGTCAGTGCAGTGCTATTCCCTAATCGGGTTCCTGTTCCAGTCAAAAGTTCTTATTCAAATTAATACAGTCTCGCTCCGCACTCGTTCCCACAAGTTTACCATGGTAGTAAGGTCTTACTCCCCTCTCGAGGCGTTGCATGATAGCAACTTAGCGAGTTCTTGTTTCTACAGTTCTCATGATCTCTCCTCATGCACGTCGGGCCATCTTGAACCTTCAGTGTTGCATGGTTTTAGAGTTACTCGCTTCGGGTGAGACTTCTATAAGGTCATCCATTCCGTCCGTTACATATATCATAACTAATCATTACTCGTCATTTCCACTTTCTTTTCCCCAAGCGCACTAATCAGTGCTTTCCTGGATGTAGGACAGGGTTGCTTTGCTTATGGCAAGCAAACCCTATTAGTCCCACGGGAATTATCTCCTCAAACTCGGTCTATTATTTATCTCATCCTCGTATGGTAGACATTACGTCATTACCAGGACTTCCGGTCCTAAACATTACACCAAAAACACTAAGTCTTATTTTCTACATTTAACATAATCCTCTTAGCATCCACATCGGGTCTTTCCGATCAGGAGAGTTATCTCCGTGGTGTTTCTCATTTCATTGTCTCACTAGATAGTACTCGAGGTACGGGCTGCGGCGGGTGGGGTACCATTGCAAATTTCCCGGGATGCTCTCCCATCGAGTGCGAGCGGTTCATACCATCTTCGCGTTACTTGGGGTTGCTGGACCTTCACCACCTTCCGCTGCTCCGTGTTCTTCCTTAGTACTGTTACCCTGACCTCTCTCTGACATAAGTCAAGAGGACGGGTTAGACCTTTACTCGGTCTAATACCGTAGTCTCGGTCATTTATTATTGAAGTGCTTCCACGGCTATGGTGTGCAAGCTTTAAGCATTGCATCAACCCCGCAAGGTCACGTATCCTCACAACGTTTCCCGTATTCCCAAAACCTATGCTCACTGTATAAATCCTACTATCTCTTGTCATCAGAGCGGTACTCCGCTCTGATACCACTTTTGTAACACCCCTACTCCAATCGGCTCCTAATCATCTTACTTAACAATATAATCGCAGCGGTAATCTCAACAATTGAACTACTGGTGTCACCGTTCTTACTCGCCCATACGAGTAATAACGTGCCTCCTGATATATTCTTAAATACGAAACAATTTCCCACAGTGACAACAAGAGATAGATCTATCCTTCCCAAACCAATATAAAATACATTCACAGTGAGCATTCTAAGTATCCCAATCCTATACACGTTTCTAAGTCGTATCAAAATGCAACAGTGCATATTTTAAACAACTGTAATTAAACTACCCAGCGCGTCTCTCTCTTTGCCGACACCTGAAGCTGCATACCTGCAAAAATGGTTGTTTGTGGTATGGAATCAGCCCCTGCTGAGTATGCTACTACATGACCGTCATGTCCCCTCAGACCCTCAGTTAATTGGTCGAGAGCATGCAATTCATTTTCATGCAAGTAGTTTAATATAAAACTGTAAAGCAACAATATATATATTGCAGTAAACTCAAATAACAAACAAGCCCCCGGCTTCACACATCGCATCGTAATAAACCACTGAAAGCGTTACAACGCTTATATGAGTACAGAGACTCCATTCCAACAAACACTTAATAGTTCATAATTGAGTTCGGCGACTCACTCGACCAAACAACCCACCATAGCCTACACATGAGTACAGCGACTCGACTCAACCAGTTCACCACACACACATATGAGCACAATGGCTCGTTCAAACAATCCACCAACATACCACATATAATTACAAAGCATAACCACTGAGCAACAAGGCGAAACAACGAGAATTATAAACAAGTATACTTTCCCATCTTTGGCGTACAAGCCCAGCTAATGTTCGCCTAATGTATGAGCTAATATAGTCTTCCGTATTTGTTCAGTCATGCCTAAAGACAACGTCTCGTTAGAACGACGTGTCTCTAAGTTACCCATCTCTTATGGCGGGTCACCCACGACAATAGCCACTCCAGCGGTAGAGTCTCCGTCCTACGAACAATCTGTAGTTCGTTGGAAATTTACCATACTTACGGTTACCACACGGTATCCTAGTATCGTTAATGGATCACAGTTCACAGCAAGAGCCACGTCCTCTTGATAAACTTATCTATACCATCGCATCGTTTTACCTTTTTTTTCTAACACAGCAGACTAAGGTCGTAGTCCAATCCTGAGTATGTCGACTCGGGATCCAGTGCTAGATACGAGAGCGGCGTTAAAGAGGCCAATGCTCCGTATATAAGTCTCAGATATTTTATATATCTTATTATCCTAATGCTACAACGTTTTACTTACGTTCCTTATATTACACATATAAGATAGCATCATTGCCGCTAGTTTTTTTATAATATGTTCATATATACGAACGGTACTGTTATCGTACAACAGTAATAATAAAGCAGCATTAATACGCAACTCAAGCATATTAATTCACAGCAGACATTCAATCTTATCACAGATTTTCACACAATGTCTGAACTGAGGAAATCCTCAGAGACAATCAAGCCACATAAATAACATACCGTTCACCCTGAAAGTATTACGGTGGAGTATGATTCAGCTAGATCCGATGCTCCTCGTGTCGTCTCTAGCAGTCTAACAATACATAACGCTACTGATTAGAATCCCATATAACAACTTAACTCTACGGTACCCCGTACCGTCGCTACTACCTCCCGGTTAATCCCCCGTTATTAACTGTCAACGTTTGTCGGGTTTTCGGCTTAACTCGGAATTTGGAGAAACGTCATATTTCATGCGTGATTACGTCGAGTATATTAATATACTTAACTTTAAACGTTTATTATCGCATGTAACTTAATATACCCTTGTATATTATATAGTTTGTTTCTATATTCGCATGTATAATCCTTAATCATATATATACATTTTACCTTAGTATTTATTTTCTAAGGTTAGTTTTTCCCCATTTAATGTAGTATAATTCATCTGTAAAAATACTTTGAACTATATACATCCTCATATACATTTTCTTGTGTACGTATATATTTACCACATAGGTAAGTTCCATGAGTTATAAACTCTTATATTATATGTTACATTTTTGTCATCTTTTATTAGATGATTATTCCCCTTTAGTTGTACTATATTATACAACTTACATTAAGATTACTATCCTAATATTATGTAACATTTTATGTTGTATCTTTACAACTCCCAAGGTTTAATCAACAAATACCTTAGTTTATAAATCCTATTTATTTATAGTTTGTCACATTACTTAATGTGAATATCCTTACTTATTTTAATTCCATTAAAACCACCTTTATACCATATAATTGTTATAACATTTATAACATAGTAGACCATAGTCTAAAATCCATTTTCCAACTCTTATTAATATTTCGGTACAGCCCTTGAATTTATTTAAATTCTATTTTGACCACATGACATTATGTAATGTTATACCATGTACTAATATCATATATTATGATATTTTTATTCCCTTTAATTCATAACCTATAGTTTTTATACAAAACTATTATATATTGCCGCATAGGCACATATATTAAACCTTATTCTTTTCTATAAACCATAGTTTCCTTTATTTACAAAATCACCCCATTATTTATACCATGTTATATATACCATTTAATATAACATTTCTAACTTATAAAAAGGTATAACCTATGGTTATATTTTGTAAAATTCCGAACAGGCCCATATATGTTCTATAATTGCCATTTGGCCCAATTTATAACATATAGTTTAATAATTCATTAAAACTATATATTATACAAATCTCAATAAATACCCTTATATAATTCTAAAAATCACCAAATTTTACCAAAGGGTTATAATTACCTTATTAACCCATATACTTTCGGTATTTACTATACCACCACATATATTTCTCCAAAGTGTCATAATGACATAATAACTATATATTATACATATATAGTTTATTTTAATTCCAAAAAAATCAACCCAATAAATTCCTAAAAATTCCTAATAGCCCATGGGTGTTTATAATACCATTATACACCCTTTATTTTCGGTAATAACATATATACCACATATGTTATAAAGTTGTTACAATTAAGTACATAACTTATTATAAAACCTTAAATAAGTTATCTAGCTTATTTAATTTGGTCAAAACCTACCATATGGTCAAGGTTGACCACCTTAATACTTCCTTGACCATTAATCCCCATATATTACGGTTTATACCCATATCTTTTCAGAAATTACCATTTAACCCCAAAACTTTATATAATCTTATAATTTTTATATAAAGTCATTTAAACCTCTAATTTTCGGCTTTATTAATATATAGCCCCCAAATTTAATTTATTTACACTATAACCCCAATAATATGCGGTAATGCATATTTAGCACCTAAACTTAATTAAAAGCTTATAAATGCATAAATAAAATGGCCTAAAGTACATGGCCTTATTACAAACATTGGCTTATAAAATAAATTACACATAAATGCCCAAAAGTACTATAAACTCTCGGCCCTTACCATATATTTTCTTTATTTACCAATTTTCCACATAATGTCTTAAATTTGACAATTATGCTTATTAATTAGTTATATAAATTTATTAAACCATTCCTTAACCACCTAAGGTCAAAATAAGACCTTAATTACCCATTCACTCACGGCACAATATATACATATGTATAAACACATATTAATATACCAAGTGAAGGTTTAAGTGATTTATACCTTGTTTTTGCCTAGTTTAAGCCTTGTTTGGCCACGCCCAGCTTAGGATAAAATTTCCACAGTATTATTTACATGTTTTCAAACAGCAATTAAGGCATGATTAGTCTCCAAGCAAGATCTAACCATAAGAAGTGTTTATGTCAATTTTCAAGGTAAAATTTACCTCAAAATGCCAAGGTAAATAAGGTTGGTCACGGCCTGTTTTTACAGTAGGCAAAGAGTGTTAAAAGAGCTACTAAACCAAGCTTTAAACTGGTATAACTCAGATTAGAAGATGGCTAATCTTTACCTTGTTTAAAATGCCTAAAATGGTGTTTTAGGCTTGGATCTGGTTATACTTCGAAGCTCTTGATGTACCAACTGAATAAGTATGTTAAGATGAAGATTATAAGCTTAGAAACAAAGTTTCACAGCCGAATTTGAAGGGAATCAAAAGATATGTGCTTAAAGCACATTTTTACCTTAAAGGATGATTTTTGTGTTCTTAGCTCCAAGAACCCTTACCAACGAATTTGAACTCTTACTCTAACATCCACACACTGAGATTGAGCCATGGGAAGTATATAAGTTAGCTCATAAGATAGCCCTTGAAGAAAGGAAGAAAATGAGCTATTTTATGCCTTAAACCATTACCTTAGGTGAATTAGGTTGGTTTCCTTGCTAGATAGCTTCAAAGCTCAACAATGGTGAGATTGGGAGCATGTGAGCTCGGCTGGGACAGAAGGAAGGAGCAAGGAGTCGTTGGAGACAAGAGATAAGGGAGGGATAATGAAGAAAATAAGGAAAAGGTAAGTTAAAGTATTAATTTCTTATTAAATGGAAAAGTAACACTCCACTAAGTCTCCTTTTGTCAATAATTCAGTTCAATCAGGCTCCCCCTGCCTTGTGGCTGCCGACTCTATGGAATCCAAGGGGTCAACTTTGACCTCTTGACCATTCTTGGTCAACGTTGACTCAAACGGGCCCCCCTTTAGGGTTTTATTAATATTTTAATATTAAATTTGTAAAAATTTGTAAATTTCTGGAATTAAATTCCTAATATGTTATAATATGATATATTAGCATATTTATAGGTAATTATAACCTTTAAGCCCATTTAAAAGCCAATTTAGAAGGCAATTACACAAAAACGTGCTTTAAGGAATTTTAGTGCACATTTTGAGTCGCAGGGTGTTTCTGAGCTCTGTTTTCTTTGAGAATTGTTTTTTGTGTTCCTTACATGATATTTGATCATGGTATCCAATTTTATATCATTTAGAGGTCATTAGACCTTTAGGGTTCCCTTAGAGCATTTTTGCCCTACTTGACCTTGAAGCATGAAAATGCTTGTTCTTTGTGTTGGAGTGTTGTCCAACAATTGTAATATGTTTAGTAATGTGTTAATAAGCTTAGGACAAATTTTTAGGTCCTAAGTAGTTCATTTGGGTATTTATTTACCCTAAACAGTCAAAGGGTGCAAAGTCTTGCTTTGTGTTGACCACTGTTGTTCTCAGTTGACTTTTAAGGCACGTTTAGGCCTTAGTCAATGTGATTAGATGTTTAATCCATCTTAGATCATTAGTAGATCATTTAATTAAGTTTTTAAGGTTAGGGGTATTTCACCTCTAAAACAAAATCACCTATCTTAACTCATACCATCTCAGTAACCAGACCAGTCAACATTAATTAGCAGCGGAATTTACATCCAAACTTAACCAATCAAAATGGGTGTTACCACCGTTATGCACCCATGTGCGCAACAAGGCAACAAAGTACACCTGTAATGGTGTGAATGACAAAGATAGTGTTTACATCATAATTCCCTATACACAACCTTTGCCAAAAACCTGTGAGCGGTATACATATCTCCAACATTTACAATTTCATTCACATCTATGATCCAATTTTATACCAAAAACCAAAATGCCAAACTGTCTCAAAATCTACCCACTTCCCCGCACTCTGACTGTGGGTCTACCTTCAAATCCCTATAAAAATGGTTGTTAGAGGGATCAGTCCAACTGCTGAGTATGCCAGCATACAAACGTCATACATCCTCAGATCAACCTTAGGCTATTTGGTCGAAATTAACATGCATTCCCAATTTACAATATTTTGATTTCCAATAACATAATATAGCAATCATTTCATCATAAACCAAAATTCACAAGTCAATTCCAACAGTTCAATCAACATAACATAACCAAGTCCGAAACCATCAACAATCCTCATAGTCAACACATCATCACCAGGGATAGTCATTCACATTCACAAGCTCAAGAGGGGAAACATTCCCACAACATACATATTCAACCAGTTGGGTCTTTATGAGTTTCCACAATTAATATTGCATAGTCAACTTCAACTTTATAAGTTGTCAACCATTTAATTGTTCTTTTCCATCCATAGAGAGTGTAACACCCCAACCGCTAATCCTTCCATTATCCTCTATCACTCCCATACTTACCTTACTCGCAGCGGAATACTTACTTACTCCCGGCGGGTGATACAACGCCGTTAACCATCCAATGGTTAACAAGGCTATACTACTTACCGTGTCGGTCTGATGATTAGAATAAACCAAATACATACTACTTACCTTACAATACCAGATACTTACTTACATTTGATTACCGAGTATACTGAATATATGAATTACATTCCATGACTACTTCCCAAAAATGAAGAGTTTATACTTCCTCTCCTTACTATCCAATCAAGATTTCAATATCCAAAAAGGTGTACCACATGGTACACCGGCTACTCAAAATGGCCTAGTCGTGTACAACTCGGTACACTATTCTAGTCCTACTGCTACATCCCAAAAAGAATCACATCACGTCCTTACCCTATCGTCACGCCTTGCGGGTACCTGTGGAGTAAAAACATTCCCCTAGGGGGTCAGCTTACGCTGCATATGATAACTGCATACCCCGCGTGCTAGCGAGGGTACGCCAACTAATTGGTCGAGTACATGCGGTTCGTTTCATTCATACATACATGCTTTATACAATACAATACAATACAATACATTCCATACACAAGGCATACATACATACAATACATACAAGGAAGACAATTCAAGTCAACCATTCATACTTACCGAATACTCACCGCATTACGAAGATACAATTCTCCAATACATACGAAGGTCTTGTTAGCCTCATTACACACCCGGGTTAATCGGGTGTTCAATACTCTTTTACTCAGGGTCAATGACTTACAATAGTCAAGACCAATACAAATACAATACTTACATCTTACATACTTTACTTCCAGTTAAGTCGGTATGACCTCCGGGCAGGGATTACTACATCCCACCACCGGGCTTTAAGGTGGCCCACTAATCCAGGATGCTACCCATTCAAGGGAATTGGTCCATGGAAAAGATTATAGCCAGGATTCGGATCCAACCTCTTGTGTTTCCTTATCCTCACGCATGGCCGAAACTATATCGGACTTCTACTCATTCCATTTACTCATTACTCAAGTTAGGAGTTAGAATGTTAGGAATTAGTAGAAGTCAGCACTTCATTTCCATACATCAATACAATACACAAGTACTCGTACTTACACATATACTATTCATTCTCATTCATTCATTTCATGAATTATACAAACTAAATGTTCAAGAAGATACAACAAGAACAAAATAGTTCAAACACAGTTAAGTGCAATAAAAGTCCGATCGTGCATTTATCTTATTGGTGATCACATAAGCACACAAATCGGGGTAACCAAGTTAGGATACAGGGCATGAAGAAATCATACCGTTCACCGTCATATACGTACTACCGGGTTCCTTCGAGGATCAACTATTTGATTCCTATACATACATGAAGTAGTATGATCAATGACCTATTATTGATCTAACTTACTCCTTCATTGATACTTTTAATATTTACTTACTACTTCATTACTTTCTTACTTGATTATAAAACCATTCTTTTCTTTACTACTTCTTAGACTTGTTTCCTTACTCATTTACTTACTTTCTTACCATTACTACATTACTACTTCATTAATGGTGTATTACTACCTACATATGCTTATATGTGTATAGGCATATATGTATATACATGATTACTATAATCATATAATAAAACTTTTTTTTTATTTGACTCGACCGACCCACCCTGGGTCGGACCCATGGGTCAATCGTCTGCAGAGACTTCGATTACTGAAAATTCCAGTCCGGCCGACCCAGCCAGGGTTGGTCCATGGGGTCGGTCGGTTACAGAAGAAATCCCACTACAAATTCCCACTCAACCGACCCAGGCAGAGTCGGTCCCCTGGGTCGGTCGGATGCAGAAGCATTTCCGACTACAAATTTCTACTCGACCGACCCAAGTAGGGTCGGTCCCCTGGGTCGGTCGGATGCAGAAACTTCCGAGTTTGCAGATTTTCGGGTCGACCGACCCTGCTAGGATCGGTCCTAGGGTCGGTCCAGCCCAGTACCCATTTTAATTACTTATTTTGAACTTCAAACTCTACTCAATTCACACCCAATCCTTTCCTACTCATTCCCAACATGTTACCACTCATTTTGATGCTCTAAATCACCTTAATTCATCTCCCAAACTTACTACTCAATTCCTACACAACTTACACCAATTTTCATCATCTCAATCTAACACTTACATTGGTTTTCTTCACACTAATGCTACAGATTTTGGGTTCCCACATTATGCCACAGATTTTTCCCTCAACTCCTATCCTCCAATACTCCCTCAACTAATGTATTCCTAGCATCCAAAATACATTACCTTACACTCTAGTTTCATCCCATTTACAAACTCATTTCCAAATCTGTTTCAAGCTACAAAACACTCTTCTTAAACTCTCCAAATACTTCCTCTTCTTGAACAACTTAAGTCTTCTCATTCCTACCCAAAATTTGACATAGTCTCCCCTATATTTTTAGCTTTGCCCACATGATATTTCAGCTCACACTTTTGCTCATTCACATACCTGTTTAACCAATACACTTATACACACAATTCAGCTCCACTACATACATTAAAAATTCCTGCACATATACACTTACTACCCGTTGTTTTCCCAAGCTTTTAAACTTCATTTAAAAACTTCCAACTGTTTCAATACCATTACTCATTATACTACAATATCTTACTACTACTCATTACTCAATACATTACCCATTTTACCAATCAAAAATGTTACATTACTACACATAAAACTAGCTCAAGGTAAGGGAGATTACCTTGTGTTTCTAGTTTTCTTTCCTTTTCTTTCCTTCTCTTCCTTTCTTCTCCTTTGTTCTCGGTCCCAATGAGGTTCACACACACCAAGTGCTACAACCCATAACAATACACAATACCATTTAACATTCATTTTCACTCTAACCCTAGAATTTAAATGTTTTAGGGTTTAGACAAGGGTATTACCTTCCAATGAATGGATGAAGTTCTTGACTAGCAAGAGAACAATATTCCTAGCCCAAGGAGGAGCCAAAATCGGCTGAAGCAACAAGGAACCAAGAGTTCAAAAACTGAAATTTCTTATAATGCAAACAAGGGCTAGAACTAATGGATTTTTGAATTTCTTTTTACCTCAAGATGATAAGGAGGTGAAGGTGCTTCTAATGGTGGACTCGAATCTTCAAATGGAGAATACCCACCGAAATGAAAGTGGTTGTTTTCGATTTTTGAAAGGATGAAAATATTCTCCTTTGCAAGGGGGTTGCAATGGTATAATTTTTATTGGATTTGGAGAAGGTTTGAGTGCTCAAAGAGAGGAGAGAAGGAGAGGGCTGTAGAGTTCCCTTCAAATCACCATTGACATCGCTTGAGGAAGAAGGAGAGAATAGAGATGGAGGGGGACACGTGAGAGAGAGGGATGGGTAGAGGAGAGAGAGTTTTATTTGCTTTTTACTTATTTCTTTTGTCCTCTAGTGAATTAGGAACAATAAAGAGAGGGAGAGGGGCTTATTAAATCGGCCCACACACACCCATCCTACAGATTTTTAACTTTTATTTACAAAAGTGAACACACTAAGTTTCTTTATTGCGTTCTCACCCCACAACTTCCCGGTTGTTACGGTTCTTACTATCTGGTACCCGTTTTCCGGAATTTTCTCGTTTAATTAATTTTATTGGTTCTAAAGCGCCACTAATATTTATTAGTGACTATTTAGTTGACCAAAATTGTTACGAGTCTATTTGACCCGCTTAAAGTCGCGTTTTCCCGGTTTCCTGAAAAACGCGCTTTAAGGTTCGTTTGTGCTTTTAACCCATTTTAAGGGTCCGTTTTCTTCGGGATTTGTTCCCTCATATTTAGTTAAGTGTAATTAAGCTTTTTAAAAATATATTTAGCCTAATTAATCACTATTTTTAATTACGGGGTATTTCAGAGAGTTCTAAGGCTTGCTTGATATTATTTAATATATCTTAGCCTTGTTTATATTATGATAATGACTTGATTCTCATATGCTCTCCTCCCATAACCTTGATGTGCACTATGTTAGAAGATGACATGTCTTCCCCTATTATAAGGCGGGTAACCTATTGGTAGTGGCCAAACACTAGACGGGGTGAACCGACAAAAAATCAACTCATTGGCTTTCCAATAATTGGGTGGAACCGATCTCGGTAGTCCTATTTGTGAACACAATGCGTAACCAAGAACATCTTGGATTTTCCAACCATAACCAATAACCACCTCACCATATGATTGATATCTCGATCTCAATGTCTAAGAAACATTCTTAGACTCTTACATAATAGATATCATATTTGATATTTGTTGCCTCACTTGGGGTCTTTCTCCTTTCTTTCTACCTAAGAAACATTCTCAGGGAACTTATATATATATTTGGAGACCATCTCTGGTATTTATTTACCTCACTTAAGGCCTAACAACTTGTTTGCCTAAGAAACATTCTTAGGAATTTGTTTATATATTGGATATCATATCCCAATTTTGTTCAACATATTTTGGTAGTTCTCTACTGCATTTCCCAAGGAACATCCTTGGATATTTATACCATATGAATAACATATTCATTTATCATTGTTCTTTTTGATCGTATATTTCATGGTCTCTACTTATAATTTATAGAACTTGTGTGATGTTTTTCTCATTCCAATTGGCAATCTTAATCAAGTTAATCTACACAATAGTTCCAAATCACACATCCAACATTCCATAAAAACTGAATACCTGTAAAAAAGTATATCTTCTAATCACACATTTTTACACACTCGAGCTCAAGGAAATCCTCGGGGGCACTCGGATCACACAGTAAACATACATTTCACAGAAGCACTGGGAGAAGTCCTATCTCGAGCTCGATCTCTCAAATTCTAAATCTAAAACATTTCCAACATTAATACCAACACCCTTAATTTAATATTCATTATTCTCTTCTTAATTATTTATCCCACCAATTAACTTTCGGGATTACCTACTACTATATATTTGGGTTCTTTTATAGAGTAGCCTACTCTTATATTATTTAATCATATCTTGTAGACTTATCTCTGTCACATGTTAATTCATGTGAATTAGGCCTAACCGTTAGCCTATTTATTAATGAATCTTGATTCATCCTCTAGCATTCTTCCTTAATCACTTAGGTATCACTAGTAAGACATCTCTTGCTTACCCTTGCTTTTAATCTTGGGGTATATCTGTAACACCCCTCTCCATAAGCACGATATAATCTCTCAACGTAGCAATAAATAAACGTCTCGCAGCGGAAAAAACAAATAACCATTACAAAACTCACTCGGGTGTCCACCGGCCGTTACTCGCCCATGCGAGCAACGCAGCCAAACTACATCCAACTTCCAATACAAATAAACTGCTAACCGCAGTGATAACGAGAACTCCTATACATCACACTAAGTCCATCAACCATAAACATCGACAGAGTGAGCGTCTACCCAATCCTGAAAAATACTTAACCTTACCATAAGACCATACACCGTCTTCATTACAATACCACATCTCCAATTACCCTGTTCCTGCTCTTCAGCTCCGACAATGATCAACAACCTGCATGAGTGTAGTATCAGCGATAGACGCTGAGTATGCGGGCCTGGACCCTAATGGTCACTTGTCATTTAACCATCTTGTTATTAGATTGGTTACATGCTTTACCATTTTACAGATATATTCAATACTGTAATAACATGCATAATAAATCCAACCATCCATCCAAAATATCCATAAACATTTTCAACCATCCGTCCAAATATCCAAAATTCATTTAATATTCCATACAACATTTATATATCGAACGTATCGAGTAATAACAATGTAATGTACAATGTACATTCGCCGTAGCGTACAGTTTTCTTATTTAATTCACCTTAGCCTTGTAGCTCCATCCAATCAACAACACAATAAAATAACCACAAGTATAACCATGAACAACAAAGCGAAATAACGAGATTAATAAACAAGTATCAAGTCTCGCCATAGTATTGTTGCCCCTGTATACGCTCATTGTATTAGTTTTCAATTATACTAGTGACAATGTCTCGTTAAAACGACATGTCTCTAGTTACCCATATATTATGGCGGGTCACCCACGGCAGTAGCCACCCAACGGTAGAGTCTCCGACCCAGAGCCATTCTAGCTCACGGGAAATTTTCCTTGATACTTAGGACCCGTACGCGGACATCCTTATCGTTTTGTGATCACAGCGCGCACCAAGAGCCACATCCTCTTGGCTTTACTTCCATTCCATTAATAATTAATTATACCATCGCATCGCATTACCAAATTTTCTAACACAGCAGACTAAGGTCATTAGTCCAATCCGGAGTCTGTAAACTCGGGATCCAGTGTTAGATACGAGAGCGGCGTATAGAAAGGCCAATGCTCCGTATAAAGTCTCAGATAATATGTGTATCTTATTATCATAGTGCTACAACGTTTTACTTACGTTCCTTATATTTCATGTAAGATAGCACCATAGTCCGCTAGTTCATTTTATACATACATAGGTTCATATATACGAACCAAATCTTTAACTCAAAACAGTAAATAATAGCAGCTATAAAATACAATTCATGCATATTAATTAACACATTCAGACAAACAATCTTATCACATATCGCACAGAAGCCTGAACTGAGGAAGTCCTCAGAGACAACCAGAGACACATACAACATACAATTATATCAACCAAATCGAGCCAGGAGCAACCTTAGGTCAACTCGGCAAACCCCTTTACTACCGTTCACCCTGACTGTATTCGGTGGAGTATGAATCAGCAAGATCCTACGCTCCGTGTGTCCGTTAGCTCATCAGCGTCCTTGTCAGAAGTATACTCTAAACGGTAATAAAAACTATAAGTCAGTCTCCATGCTAACTACATCCAGTATTTCCGAATTATAAGTAACCCCGACAGTTCCCCCCTGTTTCTACAGTTTTGTTACGGGTTCTCTAAAACAGTCGGCTTTGTTACTTAAAACGGTACGTCAAAACTATTTCAACTGTTAAGTTTAATTCCTTATATTCCTTTTATCTTATCCACATCTAGTTTAGGTACGTACCTGTAGTGCATGTATGCATGCGTTCTTATATTATATTGCATTCTAAAATTCATAACTTATAGTTCGTAATTATATTTATTTTTTTAAAAATAACCACCCAATTAAATCATATGGTTTTCACACCAAATATATATATCCACATTAATATATATATTCTCGTGTATGTATTATATTTTTACCACGTAGGTAATTCTCATTAGTTCATATACTCTTATTTTGTTACACTTTATCATCTTTTTTAGATGATTATTCCATTAGTTGTATTATATTATACAAACTTATATTAAGATTATTATCCTAACATGTACATTTTATTTGTATAATTACAACTCCTAAGGTTTATTCCATAAACACCTTAGCTTATAAATCCCATTTATTTATAGTTTGTCACATATTTTATGTGAGTACCCTTCTTATACTAATTCCATTAAACCACCTTAATACCATTTAATTGTTATAACATTTATAACATAGTAGACCGTAGTCTAAATTCATTTCCAAACCTTTATGTTTTCGGTATAGCCCTTGAATTTATTTAAATTCCCTTTTTGACCACATAACATTTGTAATGTTATACCAAAATAACTAATATTTGCTATGATAATTTCATTTCCTTTACCTATAACCTACGTTTTATACCAAACCTATTGTGTATTACCATGGGCAATATATTAAACCTTATACTTTTCCTTAAACCATAATTTCCTTTATTTACAAAATCACCCCTTTCTTTTTACCATGTTATATTTCCGTTCATTCAGTATAAAACATTTCTAACTTATAAAAGAGTATAACCTATGGTTATTTTTCATAAATTCCCGAAATAGACCTCAATATACTTTTATATGTCATTAGGCCCAATTTATAACATATAGTTTGATACTATCATTAAACTATATATATCATATATCTCAATAATACTCTTATATAATTCTAAAAATCTCCAATTTTACCAAAGGGTTATAAATATCCATCTACCCCATATACTCTTGGTATTTTACATTCCACCACCATCTCTATTTCTCCAAAGTGTCATAATGACATAAACTATATTTATACATATATAGTCATTTTAATTCCAAAACTCACCAAATAAATTCCAAAAAATTCCTATAGGCCCATGGGTGTTTAAAATACCATTGTACACCCTTTATTTTTTGGTAATAACATATTTACCACATATGTTATAAAAATTTACCATAAAATAATGCATAACTTATTATAAGCCTTAGATAAGTTACCTAATTATTTATTGTTGGTCAAAACCTAGCAATGGTCAAGGTTGACCTCCTTAATATTTCCTTGACCATTAATTCCTTATAATTACGGTTTAGTACCCAAACTTTTAAAATTCACGCTTTAACCCCAAAACTTTATAAAACCTTATAAACTTTATTTTAACTCTCTTTTAACTCTAATTTTCGGCCTTATTAGTTCTAAAGCCCTTTAATTAATTTAAGTCACCTAATACCCCATTATTTTCGGTAATGCATTTATACTACTTAAACTTAAATAAAAGTTGTAAATGCATAAATAAAATGGGCCTAAAATACAGGCATTATTACATACATTTGCTTGCAAAATAAATTACACATAAATGTCCCAAAAACACTTATAATTCTCTTCGGCCTCACCACACACTTTTCATTTAATTACCAAACTTCCACATAATGTCTTAAATTTGACAATTATGCTTGTTTATTAGTTATAAAATTATTAAACCATTTCTTAAACATTTTAAGGTCAAACAAGACCTTGTTTTTCTCCTCACTCACGGCAATTAATATCCACACACTTAAATTTGTGTTAATGCAACAAGTTAAGGTTTT
>JAIOTZ010001291.1:0-36020 GCA_023374045.1 Limonium bicolor
TTGCCCACCCATGTGGTTTCCACAATTTTACATCCAGCAACTTTTCTAATATTTGATCAACTTAAAAGATGGTTAAATGATATCCAAATTTGATGAAACTTTACATGAACGATATTAAAGTGTTATATTTTGGTAAAACGAGAAATCCAACGTTTTTTAAGCTCATATATGATCCGTGGGACCCGATGAACGTGTCTCGTGTTTTATTGGGTCCCACAAGTCATATATGACCTTAAAAAACTTTGGATTTGGCATTGAACAAAAATATAACACCTTCGCATCGTCCATGTAAAGTTTCATCAAATTTGGATATCATTTAACCATCTTTTAAGTTGATCAAATATTAGAAAAGTTGCTGGATGTAAAATTGTGGAAACCACATGGGTGGGCAAAGTAATTTTTGAAACCTTGTGAGTGGGTTGTGTAATTTCGCCAAACGTCATGGGTGGGCGATGTAATTTTCCCAAAAAATAATAATGCGGTCTGAAGATTAAGTGCAATTTGGGTATCCCAAGCAAACTCGCTCAACCGATATTACAATTTGGGCTAATTCATCCACCAATCTACTCGCCCACCTACAAATGGGTTTTGTCAGAAAAATGGAATAAGATAATAGATGACAAAAAGTAAAACTCCCGTGGGATAACTACTCCTTGCCAAATAAGATAATAGATGCATGATGCATCAAGCCCAAGTCAGATACGCGATTATACTAGCCAAAAAAAAGCGAATGTATACGACTGAGGTAAACGTGTTTAACTTCTGAATTGTTCATCCGTCTCCCCTTGTCCTTTGTCCTCTCTTATCGCTCTTTCATTTCGTTTGTCTACTTACACGCTAAATCTAGTTGCCCCCAGTACCCCACTACGCCATCCAGCAACCAGGCTGGGTCGCAATTTTTTGTTTCTATTCAGCAGTTACTCCCTCGGATTTCTTCTCATCTTTCCAGTCCTTATGATTTTTGTCCTTTTTTCCCCATTTCAACGGCATTTACTTAAATATTAATGCCCGTTTTGGTTAAATGGATGCGTCCGGATTCCTGCCAGGACCAAATAATTAAGACCTTGCAGTGGTTGGGTACTCAAACTTAACACTATCAACGGGTGAGAATAGGGCATAATGCCAAGTGAGTCTGCGACTGACAAATAAAAGCCAACGGAACAACAAAACTGGCGAATTTTTCTACAAAAAGCTTTACTTAAATATACCTCAGCAGTTTCATCCAACAGGAAAAATTAACCTATCACCCCATCAGTGCATCTAAACCTCTCAACTCATAGTTGATAGTTCATTCTCAAAGTAAGCAAACTATGATAATAAGCTATCACCCTCTGGTGGAATTTCTACCATACACCGTCTACAGTTCATCCTTCACATCACCAGCCTCGCTTGTTTTGGTTTCAATGCCCACCGCCTCCACTGGTGATTCACCCTTTCTGTCCGACGAGTCAGGTTTCTTCACCTTGAATGGAATGCCAGCATTCTTCTTCAGGAATTTGTACAACTCTACCACTGTTCGGTCACCCTCAAAGGTAACCTGCACGAGTATATACAGGACAACCACAATCTTATCAGCTCAAGGATCAGACACCAATACAAATTCACTTCGGGTTAGGAGACGCCCTGCCCATCTCTCCTCCCGGATGAAAGTGAGAAACTGTAAGGATTCACAATCACAACTGACAAAAAAAAAATCAATATGATGATTTCCACAGAATTAAACTAACCGGTTCAAAACTCTTGTTTCCTGCTGGGAAGAAAAGGATAGTCGGGAATCCATCACTCTAGCAAAAGAAAAGCCAAGGATTTTATTAATCTTGTTTGTATAGCAGTCTCATAAACAGCTTCTAGCACTAGTAAAGACATTTCTCAGTAAGAACTCAAGCTAGCTGAATCAATTGCACCCAAATCTCATAGAACATAGTGTAGTTCTACCTTGGCCCTCGGGTGTTCATTGGTTGTACCATCCATCTTTGCAATTACCATGAATCAATACCCTTCAAATATTTGCCAAGCTTATTATAGACGGGCTCAAAGTGTTGGCAGTGACCACACCATGGTGCATAAATCTAGTTAGACAGAAGAAACACATTACCGGCTGATATTGTGCCTGGAAACAGAGTTGGAATGAGTGTTGCCATTCTAGACATAATATGCTTAAGATCTTGATACTACCTCAAGAAGAACATCTTTTGACTCATCTAGAACAATTTCGTCAAAGTTGTTTCCAACTACTACCTTGACATCACCATCATTCTGCAAGCCAAAGAGTTTATAATTCAGTAGAATGTTCAGATCATAGTTGCCTGAAGGTTCGTATGTCAAACAATTCTTTTAACATGAAGAAAAGGAGAGACAGCATACTTCCTCAGGAATAGGATCAGATTTGTAGAAAACTTTGAGCTTGTCCTCCAGAACATCTTCCCCGAATGACTGCCAAAAGAAACATGTTTACAGTACTATTTATCAGCAAAAATTGCTTTCCATTTAAGAGGATAAAGAATGGACAAGGTTTTTGACACAAAAGAAGCATATGACAGATGATGAGAGGATCAATCGAAACCTTAATCTTTTCCACAGTGATGTCATCATTAAGCAAGAACTTCCTCCCATCATCGTTCCCAGTGTATCCCAGTACCTACATGATGTCAATTTCTTTCAGTAATCGCAGTTCACAATATGATATAAAAAATGAAAAAAGAGAAAAAAACACAGATAATAGCTGACCTTTGGAGAATTGCCAGTGATTCCGAAATAATCTGAGACTAGTTTCCCATAATCTTCATTGTCCATCTCCACATAAACAAAAAGGAGCTGCAAGATTTGCAAACAGAATGAGAGTTAGCAGTTCAATACATGATTAAATCAAACCCCTTGATAGTCCAATACCTCAAACAGAACATCTAATGCAACTATGTCATACCTTGCCCTTGAAAGCCTTTGCAGCCTCTTGGAATGATGGGACATATTTTTCCGAATCATTTCCTGGGGTGAAAAGCAATACCTACAAGCACGCAATAGTTGATCACTTCAGTGAAATGAAATCCAAGAAGGCCACATCGAGTTACAGTAAATTTGTAGAGAACATTGAAATGAATAAGACAAACCTGCTTCTTGATTGGGTTGTCAAAAACAGTTGGGGCATCTTCCCTAGTAAATTTGATAACCAAAGCTAGCTTGTTTATAGATACAAAGTCAGCGATAACTGACTTGGAGAAGTCACCGTCTGCAGACAGTAGAAACAACATCAGTCACCGAATCTCGAAAAACGGAAATCTTAAAATGAAAAATTAACAGAATTGAAATGGACAGCTTACCAAAATGAGTAACCTTCTCAATCTCCTTCTTCAACAGCACCATTGCAGGGCGCTTGGCCTCAATGTTTAAGTGGAACAACTTGGCAACATCAGCATTTGTTGTTTGGTAAAATTCAACATCATCTTCTAAACTCGCTGCAGCCTCCAACTCCTTGCTTTCAGGACCCTGGTGATATTGCAGTAGACCACAATACAACAAGAAGTTATGTGACTGCTAGATTCCACAAACTTCCCACACGAGTAGCACTACAAATTATATTAGAACTCAAACATTGAAGTGCCAATCTGAAGTTGCGGCTGAAGAAAACAATAATTAATACTTTCTCCATCCCCATTCGAGTGTCTCATATCACTAGTTTCGTCCAGCAGTGTCATATTGTATGCGTCTTAACAAATAAACCTCTTTGTTAGTAGCTTCTCAAATTGTCTCTCCCTATCAATACTATTTCAGGAGTCTAAATTTTATGTAATAATTATAGTGATTTTTATTTTGAGATGTGGGTTTTCTGCATGTGTGACACTTAATTTGGTACAGAACAATATTGAATAGAGTTAAGTGTCCTCTTCAGACACATGAATTCAATATAAAGAGCCTATAAATATAAAAATTGACAGGACATACCGAAGTGTTCTTCAGTATCTAGTAATGAAGGTATGACCAATAAGAAGTTGGACGAATACAAAAAACTTGGAAAATATAGGTTCATTGTACCGTCAAGCTGTTCAAGAATGCAACTACTACTTTGGATTCAGAGCTCAAAATCTTCTCTGCTTCTTCTGTCGTTGTAATGTTGTGAATGCTAGGGCCCATCTTCTTCTTGATCCAAGCAACAATACCCTCTCTGTGAAACATATGAAGCAACATTAGAAGTTCCAAGTGAAGGAGACAACTGGTAGATGATAATACAAGGAGGTCTAATTCAATATAACATATATAAAAGCTGAAAGAACAGATGCTCTCATGTTGAGATTTAAATCACCAATGCAGGATAAGAGTTCTAATACGATACGACCCAAACCAAACAGGATAATTAAACGATAGCTGCAGAATTTGGACAGTAGCACTAGTTAGGATATATTTGTCAGCAGTACGCACGAATCAATTTAGACAGTAATGGTATCCGCTACTCCGACCTCACAATTTCCAACAAAATTCAGCTATACCACGGACCATTCAGCATAATACAAAGCTGCCGAAACTGGCTTCAGATAGCACTATATATCCCCACTTGATTCATAATCCTCATAGAGTTTAGTCAACAGATTTGGAAATCCCAATACGTAGAGAAGGTTGTTCTGATTTACATCGTACAGTGATTTTATCTCCCATTTACTTGAGATTTTGGCAAAGACGACTTCTTTTCTTCAAAGGATCTTCTTTAGGCATATAGATAAACGGATCAAAGGAATTCACCGAACTATCCCCTCGCCCAAATCATTGAAAAGGTAACCGAATCCGAATCCATTCAAACAGCAACCACATGCATCTTTTAAGTCCAGCAAACAATTAGCATTCAGAAACCAATGGATAACATGAAAAAAATTAAGCAAAGTGAAAACGAATGATCAGTGTCACTCACTTGGTCCTTTCACCATTATAGGTCCGGTTCACCCCATCAATGAAAAAGTAGATAGTGGGGAACCCCTCAACGCCGAACTTGTTGGCGAGGTCAGTCTCCTCCACCGCGTCTACCTTAGCAAGGACGACCTCTTTCTCATCAACCTTGAGCTCAGTGGCAGCTGCGGCGTACTCCGGAGCCAACTGTTGGCAATGGCCGCACCAGGGGGCGTAGAATTCCACCATCACGTACTTCTTGCTCGACACTACCGCATCGAAGGTCGATCCGTTCAGCACCACGACATCCTTCTCGTCGACGCTGGGTGGCTCGTACTCCCCGCTCGAGTCCTCAAAATCTTCATCTTCCGCGAAGTCGTTCTCTTCAAATTCTGCGGCGGCGTATGGATCATCGAAGTCGTAGTCGACTGGCGATGGTGGTTTTCGCCGGTCCTCCTCATCGAGGAAGCTCAGGTCTTCGTCGTCATCGTGGTTCACGTTGGCCTTCGCCGGTGATTCCTTGTTGTCCGGTGAAGATGCGGTGGTGATTGATAAGAGGAGTGGTGAAAGGCAAAGACCGAGAAGAGCAAAGAAAACGAGAGGAGTTCGAGTAGCCATTTTAGCAGTGGGAGTGGGGGAGACAGATGGACCTGATTTATCGGCAAAGTATATATACAAGTTCTGCTTGGGAGGAAAGTTAGTGCCACGTGGGCATACTTTACTTGTGGATGGTTTGATTGGGCCCGGAAGAAACGAATCATAACATGACATTTGTAGTCGTCGAGTCATAGGCAGTCATCTTGACTTTATGAAACTGTGATCTAGCCATTATCCAGCATTAGCTTTGCTCGAAGTACGGCGTCGTGCCGCCTTGGTGCGGTCTAGAGCTGATCATAATGTGTCCGGCCCGGCAGCCCGGTCCAACCCGGCCCGTAAAAAAGCCCGATGAGCCCGAACCCGATAGGGCTTCCGGGCGGGCCTGGACATAAAATTAGACCCGAATGAAAAACCGGGCCGGGCCGCGGCACATTTTTTGAGCCCGTGGGCAAGCCCGGCCCGGCCCGATTTTATATTATTTATTATTATATTTTTAAAATGTAATATACATATTTAATTTTTATATATATACAAAAATTATATATAATTAAATTTTAAATAAGTTATATATATATATTTAATTTTAAATAAGTTATATATTAATATATAAATCTATATTAAAATATATTAATTTTAAATTTTTTTATTAATTTATATTAAAAAATTAAAAAACCGGGCCGGGCGGGCCGGGCTTCGGCAAAGTCTGGAAAAAACCGGGCCTAGCCCGGCCCGGCCTGAGCATGTAAAAAATCGGGCTTGGTTTTTGAAAATAGGCCTGACGGGCCTAAAATTTTCCTCTGGCCCGGCCCGAACCCGGCCCGCCCGAATGATCACCTCTAGTGCGGTCCCAACATTTGGTCTGTTTTCCACTTCTTTCCCTCTTCGGCTGCTCTATAACGTGGTAGTTAGCTCCATGTGGCTTGAGTTAACTAATTATGGCTGGCAAATTGGAATTGTTTAAGGATAGTTGTTGTGAGGATCTATAAATTATGTCCCTTGTTTTTGTTATCTAGTTAAAAGTAGTATCAAGAGATGTCACATATTAAATTAGTTTGATCAAAAGGAAGATTTTAAGTGATGTCAGTTTTGAATTTGATTGAATAAGTTTTGTCGTGGACGCATGAACATTAAGTTGAAAGAATCATACATCATTGACATTCTTTTAGTTTGTCCTGTTTCTGTATTGGGTTTAGCAAATAATTTGTATTACTCCCTCCGTCTATTTTGACCGTCTTGTTTACTATTTGATCATATTGTTTGACTTCAATATTTAACATATAAGATAATATAATTTCATAAATCTAAGAATTGTAATTGATTCTTTATGTGATAAGCTACATAATGCAAAACTTAATTTCATAAAATTAATTTGTCTTATATGTTAAATATTGAAGCGGAAAAATGTGTCAAAAAGTAAACAAGAAGATCAAAGTGGGACGGAGGTAGTAGGTTATTGTTTTTATAAATTGAACCTTAGGTTCTCTACATATATAAAAACTAACAAATATGTATTGGCAAGAAAGATTTCATAACTTGGAATAAGTTAGCTATAATGAAACATTTCTAGCAATATATTTTGACCAGAAAGATTGGATAACTTGAAATAGGTTAGCTATAATGAAACATTTCTAGCAACTTCCAACTAAAACTGATTCACTATGGGATAAATGGTCACATAAGTATTATTTAGGTTTAGTTTAATACTAAAGATTAGAGCTTCTATTGGTTTTATTTCACAAAAAATTATAACTAACATCTAACTATTAATTTTCTTTCTTAAGTTGATTCGATGATTTCTAACAACTAGTTCAAACCGACCATAATAATCAAGAGGGTGAGTTTTGAATCTGAAAACTTTCAAATAAGTATATTACTTTATTCCTTCCATTAGTCATCGGGGTTTGGTATAAGGATTTCTTTGTACAGTGCGACCCCTTAATAATTCAGATAGATTTGAACATACGATAAGAAGTGCCTTATAAATACCTATGATACTACAGTTTCTCCATCCAAAGTTAGCTTTGGATGAAGATTGGAATAGTAAAATCTCAAAAGAATTTTTCACTGACATGTTACCTCACACGCTAACTGCATATTAGTATATAGTATGGTCAAGTAGCTTTTGTAACAGATGTTTCAGATTATTTTCAATTCTTTCTTTCTGTAATGAAAACGTCTATACAGGAGATCAAAATATATGTATATAGTTAATTGCCGGTGACTTGATTCAAAACATGACCAAGTAGAAACTGTCTAGTTCATAATGTCTTTATATTCTATCTGAAGAGTTGTCAAATACAATCCAGTGATAAAGAATGAATCTTTGTCATGTAAATTGGCTAGCCAGCGTGTTTAGTTTCAACCCTTCAAGTTGTTTAATGATTTGTTTTTGGCGGTGAGAAAGAGTTCACGGAGACAAGGGAAGGTCGTAAGATGTGGTTTAGATGATCCCATTGGTTAATGTACATAACTAGCACAGATTACTGAAAGTCAGAAGGTAGTACTGGTGGGATTTAACATCTTTAGAAGATCTTCTATTAACCTGCATTTCTGTTCAACTCTTTCTTTATCAGAGTTAATATCTGTAAAACCTGCAACGTTGACAAGAGAACCATTAGCATTAGCATGTTCAAGAACTAGGATTGGGAAGAAAAGAAAAGAAACAAAGAGAGAGATATGGTTGAACTAGCACACGTATAAGAGCTAGATACCAACGTCAAGGGTTCCTTGAACAATCAAACTTGGATATTTTCTTTTTGGCTCATTATCCAGAAATGTTGTTTCATTAGTTTATGTATTTTTTTTCAACAAAATGTACGATTAAAAATGGGAAAAAATGTTACAAAAGGGTATTAATACCAAAATTAATTGAAAGAGTGATCCAAGATAATGGCAACGGCATGCTTGCATTATTATGATTTTGGTATATTGATTCAGGTAATTGATTTGGCAAAGGAGTGGGTCACACGATCAACCCAATCATACTCTTATCTATTATTTACAACTCAAAGCCCTACTTATTTCCACATAATCTTACGTGTAGTTCCCGGGCTGAATTTTGGGGAAATTGGGTATAGTACTCTCACTGCATGCGGACAATGTTAGATGCCATTGAAGGCTGTTTTAAAAGACGTACATCAATTTTAAACAATCTCAAGGCCGAATGACTATTACCCGGATTCAGCAAGACTGCCCCTAATTGGTTGATTGAATGAAGTAGTTTAGTATTCTGACTTAGTATATAATACTGCAGTGCATGTGACAATAAAATGGAACTTACCCCAGAGTGTTGCTGCAGTTGTGGTAAGCAATACTCTAACGTGTTGTATACCTTTTCAAGTAGGTTGAGAAGCCCATCCACTTGATCCCCCAGGACATCCACCTAACAAAACCCCAAATTTAATAAAATGAAAGTGATTAAACAACGCAAAAACCCTGCCTTTTCTTATTATTATGGTGGTTTGTAAATCACATTAATTTCCAATTAAAAGTTAGCATGCTGCTTGTTATATCCATCAAAGATTCAGTCAGTTGCTAACTCTTGAGTTTCACATATATACAGGTTGTTTTCATTTTCATCATTTTACCTCGTTTTCAGCCTTCTGAAGATTTTCACATCTCTTGATGAATGCTTGCTTGTACAGTTGTTCTTTCTTCTTAAGTGAGGTAACTAACGACCCCATAGATTCCAGTTGACTCTTCAAGCTCTCAAATCTGAGACGACAATTTCACAAATCCCAAATGTTATTGACTGTACTAGGAATGAAATCTGAACGTAGAAATAGAATAAAGTAGGCAGATTCGCTTGATGAAATGAAACCTGTTTTCGTCCCTAGATGGTTTATTGTTATACTAGCTTTGTACCTCTTTTATGATTTTCAAAACAGGACTTGGTTAAGAGCCCCCGGTTAAGATATAGCTTGAAAGGGCCGTTGTCAGCTAGACGTCCAAATATAATGTTCTTTAATTTGCACAATATATGTCCTTTTTTATGTTCCAAAGTACTTAATGGAAAATTTGCACATGTTTATGAGCAATGAAATTCAATCAAACTCAGCTAATAGGATTGTAAGGTGTGATTAAGTGGCAATACCTCACGACTTTAAGATGGATTTTCTGATGCAGCTCATGCTCAAAACTAGCGACCAATTCAGATAATACCTCAGTGGCTTTTAGGCAGGAAGGAAGATATTCTGTACATTCTTGTCGATCAACAACATGATCAACCTGACTGCAAATGACTTCTTTATAATCATCATCATCATCATCACTGTTGCTTACTATTTCATTTGCTTGGCCATGATTAAGCTCTTCCAGTATAACTTTACATGTACCTAACTGTTGTAGTGCCTTCTCAAACCTGTCACGTATTGAACTGAAATTGATCCCATCTTCGGAAATCTGTAGTTCTTCCCGGATGTAATCTAAATCTTGCTTTCGCCCACCTTCCATTCGTAAGCTTATCTCTTTCATCTTTCCCTCCACCTCTTCTTCTAGGTATTGCAGTAGTGAGTCCAGCTTCTGAATGAAGCTGTTATTGTTTCCACTAGGACTACTGATGCTATCAACACAAGAGCGCTCCTCTTTGTGAGCATGATCTTCACTGACTTTAGATTCAAAACATGTTATTTGGTTGTGAGCTTCCTTCAATGTGTCAAGGCAAATGGCACCATGCACCTCTTTCTCAATACAACTTTCCAAGTTAACACTAGTCATTTCCTTTAATAGGGCATGATATACTTCCTCCTTGACTAAGCTCTCTAGAATCGTAGATTGGAGACCAACAACATCTTCTGGATCATGGGAATATCCATCAACATCTTTTTTGTCTTGGTATTGGTTTCTCCTCCCATAACTTCTTTCGTTGCTTCTTAATGTTTCATGAACTACAGTCTTTGTTATCTCTTCCATGAGATGATTGTATGCTTCGTAATCCTCTTTACTATCATTCCAATCCTTGGCATGCTCCCAAACAGTGCAGTTTACTTCGTCCATCATACCTTTAAGCATGGCTGTGAAGACCGATTTTCTAATGCAACTCTCTACCTCACGATCCAGTGCAGATTTATGAGAATAATGCACCATGCTTGTTAAAACCAACTTCATGACATCGTCTGCAATTAAACTTTGAAGTTTTGCTTCTTTTTCAACTCTTGTTGTTTCAATTTTGCCATTATCCTTGTTGAAGTTGTTTAACTCATTCATCGTATCCTTGATCATAGTTGCGATTACCAATTCTTTGATCAAACTTTCTACCTCTTGACCCAATGCAGATTGCTGAGAATCCTTCACTATACATCTTAAAACAAACTTCATGATATCCTCCTCTGCAACTAAATTATGATGTCCAGCAGACTCTTTATAAGTATCTTGCTTTTCCATTCTTGTTGTTTCCTGTGCCCCATCTGTAAAATGCTGGCCCAAACTGTTCTTAGCAATTGATGAACCCAGCTGATCATTCCATCTGCTTCTAATAAGAGCCAGGCTCTCAATAACGTTCTGAATGCGATTCTTGAGTTCATCCCTATCCTTCCTAGTAGATTGAAGCGGTTTCATAGCAGAACTCACCTCCGCACTCTTCTGCCTTATAATTGATTCATGAGTTTCTATCATCTTTGCTACCTTACTGGTACTTCCCTCTTCCTCACTCTTCGCATCTTCTTCCGCCTCTGTTGTCAACTCTACATTCCTAGGTGATGAGCTATTACTTCCACCAGCTGATGATAGTGGAGATCCTCCTTCGTTTCTAGCTTTGGGGGATTCCCTTGGCGTGGTTCTTGGAGTCCTTATCAGGTGATCAACCAGACCCATAAGATTTGTCAGCTGAGAATGCATACTTGCCAGATCAGATATTAAAACAGTCCACTTCCGTACGGACAGGAATCGTCCATCTGGTGTCCCTGTTGCAAGTGATTCGTATTTGGTTTGGAGATCTCTAACAAACCCGGTGAACAAAATAGACAGTGTCTCCTTCTCTACTGTCCATCTCCACTGCATCTCCATAGGTCTCACCTCAGAGACTGAAATTGCCTTCTGCATCACGACAAATGCCACATCTAATGTCTCCTTCAGCCTGTCAATCTCTGATCCCATCTGATCAAGAACCATAACTTGCCTATCATCGTCATCTTCACTACCCTTGTTCTTGTCACCATCATCATCATCCTTGTCTCTGTTCGTAGCGTCTGCATGATTCTTTTGCTCGGTTATCTCTACCCGTGCAAAATTATTCCACTCCCCTTCCAGTTGCTGGTTTATGTTAATAAGCTGCTGATCCATTGAACTCTTCAACTCATTAAACCCGTACCCTTCCTTCCCATCACTCTTCTCTCTTAGCAACATCTGCAACTGCTTCTCCCTTTTATCCAACTTCCGTCTCAGCCTCGCCTCATTCTCAGTCCTCTGAATCAGCTCTCGATCCTGTATCGCTAGAGCTTCCTCAGTCTTGCCAAGACGGTGATACAGTCTATTCCTCACTTCGTTGAGATCGGAGACCATCTTATCGTAGGACCTCATTTCCAGCGTAAAGTATCCGCAATCCGCCACTTCCTGGACGAAACTGATGCATGCTTCGAGCTGCATTATCGCAAGTTCACAGAACTTGGATTGGTCGCTGAGTCGCTCGACGACTCCTTCCTTTAATCTGACCTTCTCGTGGGCTCTGTTCATGGCGGAGTGCAGAATCCGCATCATTGTCGAGTTTGACATCGACGTCCCTGATCGAGTTCTTTCGAAAAACTCTTCCATCTGAGAATAAAAATGTAATGAATTTAATGGGAGTGGGATGTTGCGGAATAATTGAATTGAAGATTAGGGGTAGAGTAGTGAATGAAGGCGGTTGGAGGAGTGAGGGTGATGGGATAACTGTGTTGTCATTATTTTATTTCTCAGGTAGTGGTAGTTTTGGGAGATCGTAAAGTGATGAAGAAAATAACTGAATGATTATGGGATTCGGTAGTAGGGATTCTCAAAACATGTGCAGTACCGTCAAATTTGATCTATTAACAATAATGCGATCGCGGCAACCTAGGTACCAGAATCAGTTTTTTTTTTTTTTAATATTCACAATATATCAGGAACAGGGGGGCAAATTCTATTGTACAACCGGTTGTACGGTGAGCATCGTACAACCGTTCATGTTAAATTCAAACGTTGTTCAAGTTTTTGTATTGATTGTTCATATTGATGTAAAAGTTTTATGTGTTATTGTGAAAGTTGTTCAACTTTATATGATGATTGTTCAAATTAATTGTGAAGAATGTTCGGGGATGTACATAAACATCATACAACCGGTTGTATGATAGTCGGATTGGAACAGGGGTGCATCTTGATTTTGAAACATTAATGTCATCAAAAAATTTCATAATTTAAAATATGCCCCATTTTCTTAAAATGACAAAGAATAATGATTGTTACCCCGCACATTCTGATATTTTAAATTTACAAAACTTCAAACAAATAATTTTTCTCTTTTATTAGTTTTTAACTTCTTCGGTGAATTTTCAATTTCTTGAACTAGGCATAATTATCAATGGATATTATTGGTTCTTAACTAAAAAGATAAATAAAAATATGAGTGGTAATTTTAGATTCTTATTTTTAAGAATCCATAAAAAAATGGGACCCATCATATTATTTCTGATTTTAATATGTCAAATATAAATAGTTAACTCCTCATATATTTTAAAATTTTAATATTTTAAAACCTAATAATGATATAATAAACTCCATATATATTAAAATTCTTAAAATCTCATTCTCTACAAAATGAGATCCATATTGACTATGATTTTAATATTTTTAATGTATATATATTTTAGGTAAATTAGTACTTATTACTTGTACTTTGGTGATATAAAAATGTAATACTGAAATATACTTTAAATTTATAATATGTACCAAGATCCCGTTTACCAAAGAAGACGTCGAGAATCTCACTTAACCATTCCTCTCCTGCAACCAAAGTTATAGCGGGATTATCATCCACCGGTAATGTGTGGAAGAGAATAAGCTTGTGGATAGGACGTATCAAGACCGAATGCATATTGAAAAAGGGTGTAGCGAAGAGGAATTCCTTTACTATCTTATTTCACATTTGATTGGAAAGTTCCTTGCCCTACTGTTATTCCTTTCTTTCTTCTTACCCGTACTGATTCTTCCTTCTATTCTTTCTTTTATTACTTCATTTAGCTTTTTGGACTGAAACTTCTTTGCCCATTGGAGAGCTAGCTTGCTTTCGCTACGCCCCTATTCATCACTTGCAAACTTCAGCTTCCAATTTGCTTTTCCCCGCTAGAAGGAAAGAAAAGAGATTGGACAGAGCGAAGGCATTGGCACAGAGAACAGGAAGACATGCTACTTTCTAACTTCCATTCCTACTTTCATTATTCATTCGTGCACTATCTAAGAGCGCATTTTTCTTGCTTCTACTTCTTTTTTTTTTCTTTCGTCACCTAAAATGCTTCTTGTTTTTGACAAAAGAGTTCCATTCAAAAATGCTTCCCCGCGGACAGGCCCAAGCTTAGTCCACTCTGACTTAACACAAGAACTTTCGACCCCCCCCCAATACCCCCTAGGTGGTGAGACAAGAGAGAGCAGCCCTCGTGAGCTGGCAGGGAGGGGAGTTTCCATGTTACTTAGTTCCGGTTTCTAAAAGGTATATTCATATTCATCTTCATATTCAATAAACTCATATGAATCTTCATATTCAATAAACTCATAACTCAGAAAACTCATAACTCAGACTCATAACTCAGAAAACTCAGAACTCATATATGGTTTGTTACCCCCCCCCCCCCCCCCCTCAGTCCCCCTCAGGGGGGCATAACTCATTTATGGATTGTTACCCCCCCTAAGTCCCCCTCAGGGGGATAACGATAGAAACTTCATTTACGGTTTTAACTCTCAAAGAAGTAGTTCCCCGTTGATTGATCAGAAAGATCCGCAAGGCCAAAAGAAAGCGTTATTTCGCTACTTTAGAGACCTTCTAAGGGTACCCCACGTGAGGGTCCTAAATACAGTAGTTTTTCTGGGCGTAAATTAACTTTCTGCTTGGCTATACGTTGACCAAGAATATAAGGAAAAGATATTTTTAGTTAGAGGGAGTAGCGGGCTTGCTTTTTCCCTGCGGGGCTTTTTCCCTGTGGGGCTAACACAACAGTCTAGGTAACCATCTATCCATAGGTATTATAGTTCCCCTATAAGTATACCAAGGAGATAAGACCATTTCAGATAATAACCCTACAGAAATATGGAATATCTTACCTGCCTCCCCGGCCTCCGTTTTTGGCTGCGGCTGGGGGGCAGGATCTATTCCTGCATGCTTAGCGTTCGTGCTTCTATAAATTGAAGCACTCACCAGGTTTTCCTATGCTTTATCATCTGTATTTCTTAAAAATCAAGAAATTACATTTATGATCATTGAAACTTTCTGAGCGCTCCAAAACCAAACTAGCTGGTAATGAAACCTCAGAAAGACAAAACGGCAATGATTGTCTAGTGGGGAGCGGTGTTCCGTGAGCTCCCATAAGGGAAGGGGAAAAAATCCCTGGTGTTGTAGCCCCATCTAGGCGGAGTCGGTAAATTGGTCGGGAGTGGTGACCCCGATTACCCAATTTACCTATTCCACGCTGTGAAGTGACAGTCGGCTCCATACTAGGGATGCAAGGTATTGGGTTTAAATCGAAATGAAGTTGTGAGATTGGCCTGATTCTATCTCTTTTCCTTTTGGAAGATAGAGGAGTGAAACAATCAGCCTACTGATATTGGCAGACCCAAAGGATTCTTCCAATGCATCATTTTTGGACCCAATCGAATTAATAGGTATAGGAAGAAGCCTTATCAAATAGAGATTTTTTCTTTCGACCATATTTCGATTGTTAATACGATATATAAGGCTCCCTACTACAAAGAATACTACACCCTTGATCGTGAAAGTGAAATATCGGTTAATAGTTGAATCCCGCGAATTGAGTGAAAATAAGGTACTCAAAATTCGGAGATCAAAGAGTTTTATAAAACATTCTTGGTCGAAAAAAATCTTAACCAAAGGTCCCACTGAATCAGCCTACTGATATTGCCAGCATTGTTGATCCCTATCAATACCTCTTTAAACTCGAAAATGATCAATTCTCTGAAAGTTATGTAAGTTTATCTTCTTCGTCTTTTCACAATCTATTTTCATTTTTCAACTCTTTGACAATACGAAAAAACAATTGTTCAACTCTTTGACAATAAAAAACCAAAAGCCCATTGTAACGACCCCAAAATCACCCAGTTCTAAGGTCAAAACACAACGCACACTAATTACCTAAGATACGCAAGACAACTAAACTGATACCCAAAACTGACATTTTATTACTCTGTTAATGTACAAATAATGCTTAAAAGGCTTGCTCAAATGCCTTACAAAACGAATCTAACAAAACGGAAAGATAAGCTCATAGGCTCCAAACGACTAAACAACCTACAAATCATAGGATATAAATAGGGGATGAGCAAACCTCAACTTAGTAAGCAATAAACTTCATCAGCATGAGCATACTCAAAACACCTTTAGAGAACTTTAGTTACATATTCATATGTTTTGCAACCAGAATTAGAATCAAACGGAAAGCCTTTCAAAACGATTCAAAAGCAAATATAAAGCAAAGCGAAACAAAAGTCACAAAAGACAACTTAACAACGAAAAGCATTTACAGAAACCGCAAAGCCTTTTAGAAACAGGATGTCACTTATCAAACTTTCAAGAGAAAGAAAACAGAACAAAAGAAAAGTTTCATAAAAAATCTCATTTGCAATATAGATCACATTCCTTACAAAACAAAAGCCATAAATCAAGACCGGCAAAAGACAAAGACAAAACGAAAGTAGAAGCCACACTTTCAGAACCAGACAAAGCACAAAGCAGAGTCTCATATCAAAAGTTGTCAAAGCTCAAAACTGAACAGAAGCACATGTCATAACACATTTAGCATAACTTATCAAACTCACAAAGCAGAGTGTTCACAAATCAAAACTATCAACAAATCATAGTGGCTCACAATCAGAGTGGATCACAAACAGAGTGTGATGCTAGCTCTAATCACTCACGTACATAAAGGGTTGAGACCTTTGGATCAGAGGATCCCTCATAACATAAATGGTTGAGACCATTAGTTGGACCCGTCGGTTGTAGATCATCCTGGAAAATCCAAGGAACATAAAATAGAAGGACGCCCAACACAGTATGCTATGGGATAACCCAGACTTCCGCGACTCAAAAGTCAAAGTAACTAGGTCCCAAAAGTGAAGCTTTACTCTTTCAGAATAGAATGTGTTGATAAGAGGAGAACTAAATATTTTTACATGACGAAGCCGCAGTCTTTACGAAACAAAAGTCTTATGCCAAAACTATTAAAGTGTGGAAAGCCGAACAGTACCGAAATCACACTCTCAAAGCAATTTAGAGACCTTAAACATAATGGGATATATTTGGAAGGGAAATGTCATACAAACCCATACAAAACATGTTAAATAGCTTATAAACACTTCGGGGATCATAACCCTACAAACATATCAAAACGAAGGTCAAATGAACATTTTAGCCAAAACCAGTGGGGTGTTCGGACATGTGTCCAAACATGAAAGTTCGGATGCACGCTGAGACTTCAAAACATACATGCCCAGACATGTTTCTAACTTACAAGGTTTGATAAAGTCCGAAGAAAACCTTACGAGGTGACGTTCTTCGAACCCAGAACCATCATCGCATACCGTCTGAACTTGCATGTTCGGAAGGGTGTCCGAACACACCAAAATCAGCGAAAAACAAACTCTCCAAGAACCCTGTCTAAACTTGCACGTTCAGACAGAAGTCCAGACACGACAAAAACTTCCAAATCAAATGTAGAATTTCACAAATTGTAATCCTCAAAAATCGCCATTAGTAAAACATCACTTTTATCAAAGTAGGAAATCGAATCACAATTCTATGGGGTTTTAACAGAGCAAAAACACAATTCAAATCCAAGTCAGAATCACAACCAATTAAAGGGTTTATCAAACATAATTACCTATGATCCCCATGGGTGAACACACCCAACCGAATTCATCTACCACCTACCTCGAATTGAAGACCCATAAAACTCTATAGAGTCCACACTGCACTCTTTGAATCCCCACTCGAAACTCAACGAACAACTGATCAAATTAACCAAGAGTCGAAACCAATATCAGACATGGAAGGGAAACAAAACGACGAACAAACACAAAACAAAACCCATAATCTAAAACTGATTTATGACGGACTGGCAGACCAGAACTTTCACACAGAACCACCCGAACGATCAAATCATTGCGAGCAGTCGAACAAAGGAAGAAAAAGAAGATGAGCAAAGGGAGAAGAAGAATGAGAGAGTAGAGCTGATTAACACTGACCCGGCCCAGCGGTCCAATATGGCCCAACCAGAAAATAAAGCCAAAAAGGTCGTCCAAAATAAAATTCCGGCCAAGCTTGGACAACAAATCAGGGCCGAATGAAAAACCAAGCCGGGCTTTGGCAAACTTTTAGGCCCGCAACTAAGCCCAGTTCGGCCCGGTTTATTATCTTATATTGAAATACCCCGACCTTAAATATGGCGATTAAATTATCCCAATAGGTATTTGAGAGCCTAATAATGGTTAAGAAATATTTGTAAGGGAAAATAAATCCAAAAGAAATAAGGAAACGCTTTAAAAGCGAAAAACGCTAAATAAGCGTTAAATAACCATAGGAGGTATGAGACATCAGTTAGCGTAATATAAGGGTTCTAAAGGCTTAATTGAGTCTAAATAAATATTAGGGAACAAATCCCGAAGAAAACGGATCCTCAAAACGGATTAAAAACACAAACGAATCCTAAAACGCGCTTTTCGAGGAAACCGAGAAAACGCGATATTAACCGGGTTAAATAGACTCGTAATAATTATAATTAATTAAATAGTCATTAATAAATATTAATGAAGGTCTAGAGCCAATAAAATTAATTAAACGAGAAAATTCCGAAAAACGGGTACCAATTAGTAAAAACTGTCAAAAACGGGAAGTTGTGGGGTAGAAATATAAATAATCAAGACTTATGTGTCCATTATTGCAAAAAGGATTTTTAAAACCCTTATGGGTTCTGTATGGGTCCGATTGCACATCCCCACTCACACCATTCTTTATTTCTCTTTTTACTCACAAATGACAAAAACATTTACAAATCAAAAAGTAAACCTATACTACCCCACTCTCTCTCACACTCTCTCTCTCCCACTCATTTCTTCCTCCACGTACAGACCCCATCTTCTCCTCTCTGATTTTTCCCCCTTCTTCTCCAAGCAAACCGACAGCAATGGAGGAATAAGAGAAAACAACACAAAACTCTCTTCTCTCCTCTTGTAACCCACTCAAATCTCTTCCAAAAATTACAAAAATTACACCATTGTAATCCTCTCACCAAGAGCTACGTTTCTATCTTTCCAAAATTCAAAAACACACATTTTCGTTTTTATGGGTATACCCCATTTGGAGCTTCAAGACCACCATTGGAGCCACCTTGTTCTTCTTGTTCTTTTGAGGTAAAAATCTCTTCGAAACTCCCTTGTTTTTCTAGCCTTAAAGGCAAAACGAATTTGAACTAAACCCTTGTTTGGTTCCTCTTGTACCCAGCCGGTTTTGGCTTCTTTGAAGGGGTGGAAACCTTGTTCTTAAACTCCTCTAAGTTTCATCAGCTCCCTTGCAAGGTAATGAAACTCCTAAACCCTAAAATATATATTGAAAGCTTAAGTAATGTTAGGGTTAGTTTTAGTATTAAATGGTGTATTTACGAATGGGTTGTAATGTTAGATTGTTGAGAAACTATAACCGGTAGAAGGGAGGAAGAAGAAGAGGAAGGAAAAAGGAAGCAAAACGTGAGGTAAGCCTCTGTACGGATTTTGTTTAACGTATAAGTAAGAGAAAGCACATTGTCTTAACAAATGTAAACCAACGTGACAGTGGGAAATGGATGAGTGAATTGGTATTGATTGTTGATGAGTAAGAGACCTTTGAAACAAGTGACTGAGCTGCTCATAAATGGTGACGTTGAGGTGCTGGTGTGAATATATATATATGTTGAGCAGGGAAGTTGAGCTGTGGTAATGTGTGAGTAATTTGGTGTGTTGAGAATGTAGAATTATAGGCAAAGCTATGGCAAATTTTACCTAGGAAACTAGAACACTTAAGAGTTGATGGGGAGTGGTAAGAATCTGTAATAGAAATGAGGAAGAAGAGGGAACCGTAGCAGCAGTGCATGGAACTGCAACAGAAGAAAGAAAAAAATTACAGAGGAGTATAACTTATCAGTGAGATTGTGTAATGAGGTTAGAGATGATGTGGGTGAGTTTAGATACTTGGATAAGTAGTTAAACATGTAATATTAAGATTAGAAACCATTAGGAAGTGATTAGAAGAAGAAGAGAATGAAACAGAGCAAGAAAGAAAACGCAGTTCGTAGCAGACCAGTGTTGGTCCGGGACTTAGGCCTTGTATTAGGTCCCGGACCAACCATCCAAAAACACCCGAGAGTTTGTTGAAGTTTAGGTCCGGGACTCACCCCTTGTAAGAGGACCCGGACCAGTATGTCAAATAGGCCGAGAGTGGTGCAAGCTCATGGTCCGGGACTTGGGTTAAGCATGAGGACCCGGACCACTCGTTAAAACAATTCGAAACTCAAGACCAAGGTTGGTCCGGGACTAAGGATAGGGACAAGGTCCTGGACCAACACTAAAACTCACCCGAGAAGAATTTTAAGTGGGCTGTGAGTTAAGGCTTTGTTTGGGGATGGTTGTATAAGTTGCTTAAGACTTAAGTAATCATAAGTAAGAGTCATTAGGAGTATAAACAAGCTAGAATTAGAATGAGAAGTAAGTAAAGAATGGAAATGAAATTGTATAAGTAAGAATTAGTAAGTATGTAAAGCGAATGGTAATGTTAGTATAAGATAATTAGTAATTAGTTAATGATGTTTAAAGGTCGTTAAAGGTGTAAACAAGTGTAAGAAGTAATTAAGAAGTTGTAAACATATGAACATTAAGTTAAACCGAAACGACGGGACAACGGGGTAAGTATGGGAGTAGTAATTTTATATGTATTGTAATACTTAGTATTGATAGAATCATTTGGTGTGTAGTTATTGGTTCGAGAATAAGATTCGAGGAACAAGTGTGAACCAAGGAACAAAGGAACACCGGTAAAGTAAATTTCGGGAAAAAGGTATGATTTCTTCATGCCCTGTATCCTAATCTGGTTACCCCGATTTGTGTGCTTATTTGATCACCTAAATAAGATAAAAGCATGAATCGGACTATATTGCACCTACTTGTGCTTGATTGTATTGTTCTCGATATTTGTCTTGAACACTAGTTTGTATAATTCATGAAATGTATGAACGATGATGAATGGTATTCGAACCTCGTATTGTACTTGTGTAATGTATTGTACCTCGTATGTATGTGTATATGTGTATTGTATTATTGTGGCTTGGACGTTGACTTGTGCTAATTCCTAACTATCTAACTCCTAACTTAAGTGAGTAAATTGGGATGAGTACAAGTCCGATATAGCTTCGGCCACGCGTGAGGATGCGGAGTCATAAGAGGTTGGCTGCAATTCCTGACTCTTAAACTGGTCCGCGGCCCAACCCCTTAAATGGGTAGCATCCCGGATTGGTGAGTCAAGTAAATCCGGAGGTGGGACGGTGTAGTCCCCAGGGCCGGAGGTCCCGACGACTTAACATGAGTAAGAGTAAGAGTAAGTAAGTATGGATCCGTAAGTATGTATGAGTATGAGTATGTATGCGTATGTATGAAGTAACGAGTAAAAGAGTAATCTCCACCCGATTAACCCGGGTGGACCAATGAAGCTAACCAGTAATGTAAATTTTGTATGTATTGGGTATGTGTATTCGGAAGAAGGTAAGTATGTATTTGATGGTTGTATTGTATCCTTTGTATGTAATGGAGTGTATGTGTGTATGCCCTGCGTAAGTATTATTGTATTGTGTATAAGAGCATGTATGCATGTATGTTGTATGAAAATGAACCGCATGTATACGACCAAGTGGTCGGCGTACCCTCACTAGTACGCGGGGTATGCGGTTATCATGCTCAGCGAAAGCTGACCCCTTCGGGGGAACGTTTTTAGTGTGCAGGTACCCGAAGAGGACATGGTCAAGGCACGAGACCGGTGACTACATTGGATAGTAGTGGCAGAATGTAGAGGTGTATTAACTAGCACACCCCTTGTATATAGAAAGTAATGTAGTAGTGAGGAATGGTAGTAAGTAGACTCTTAGTGAGTATGTATAAATTTGGGAGAAGTATTGTATTTGATTTGGAACCTAGTAAACTCGGTATGTGGATTATTTGTAGGGAACTTGGGATATTGTATTGAATGAGGATTGTAGTAATTACTTGGTAAACGGAGTATGTATTGTAGACATGTAGTACTCGGGATTCCGGTCCATCAGACCGATGCTGTATGTAGAAGTAGTAGCCTTGTTAGTCACGTGGGTGACTAACGGCATTGTATCACCCATTGTATGTAAGTATATATCCGCTGCGTGTATCTGATATGTAAGGAGATTGGACGGTAAGCATTGTATTAATGGTAGGGGTGTTACAAAAAGTGGTATCAGAGCGAAGTATCGCTCTGATGACTGGAAATACCGAGTTTAGGAGTACCGAGTTAGGAATTAAAGCTTAGGCTAAGGGCTGAGTGTTAGCATTAGAGATATGCTAGTTAGGAACTACCGGCGAGTACCGGATACCTACAATACCAGACCCGCCCTCCACTAACCCTATTGTATAACTTGGGAAAGGACGCCAGAGAGAAGAAAAGCCTTCTCGTACTCGGGAAAACCCGATCTGGCAGTGGTGAAACAATCACACAGTAAACAAGAACCGACACGTAGTAGATTCCAAGAAATGGAAGACCCGGAGATGAATCTCAGTTGAACAATAATGCCCGCACTTAATAGCGGGGGAATAAGCACTCCAACCACAAGGAGGCTACAACTTACAACAGCATGGGGCGACATGCTTAGCAGTCGCAGAACCTAGCTAAACAACCAGCAGCAGGAAAAGAAGCGCTAAACGTACAACGAAATGGAAAAGGAGCAGTAATGGGACCCGAGACACAAGTCTGCGGGACAACAGTAATAGCCAAGCAACACCACCAACGGTATGCTAGCTGGCCAAGGACATAGTCGGGAGTGATTGACTCCAGAGCTACAACGCCAAAAAGGTTACAAACCTGGCCAACATAGCTCAGATAGCTACAAGAACATTCGCAAGGTATAATCCGATGCAACTACAACCGTAGTGCCTAAACCAACTCAGGCTCAGTAACCACAACAAACGTGTGGGAACGAGCAACAAGGAACAACATAACCAAATCAAAAGGGGAATCTCCAAGGATTGGAGAAGTACCCTGATCAATGACAGCCATGTCAAACTCACTAAGAAGCTACTCGGAAGAGTAATTAACCCAAGTAAATGATCAACAAGATCAAAGGAAGAGTCAACGAGACAATCGAGAACCAGTGAAAACCACACCGTGACCGGTATCGGTTTACCCAAAAACAACCAGTACCACGCACTTGCCACGGCAAGTGCAGTAAGGACAGGAGCATGTGAAGGAACTTTTAACACACCACAGGTACATAGTAATGTACCGTGACAACGATGAAGCGACTGCAGAAATAAACATCCTAAAACTGGAAGAATGAAACCCTGGAAAGGCCTGACGGCCTGACCACTGTACTTAGTACATACCAGACAGCGAGAAGCTAGACTTGGTCAAGACCTCAAGCATGGCTATGCCATGATGAACTTCTTTCAATACCGAACTGTTATTTTTTTTTTTCAAACCAAGTTTTCTTTCGAGACCACAAACTTCTTTTAAACCTTGGATTTTAAAACCAAACCAACAAATTACGGTAAGTATCATAGAATGATACAAGAGGAGCTGACAATAGAATACTTCACCTAGGCGTGTGACGAGCACTACTAGTGTACCCAATTAAGGGATGTGGGACAACCGCACTCCGAAGGAGCTTGCGGGCCTGACATATAGTTAGGTAAGTGGTAACGTATCAACATGATACCCCACGTATGTATACAGGTAGTGTACGACACACGGGAAGTAGTCAACTCCGTTCTACGGATCATGAGTGACTTCAACCAGAACAGCTGGACACCTCAGACAGTCAAGCATAAAGGAACTCAGAGAACCCATCTGAAAGTAAGGAATAAGAACTAGAAGTGCAAAGAGCACAAACTAGTAAATATAGACATTGGATATGTCTCGAGGACATCAAACAAATACGTGATAGCTGGAAAGCATACCTAGCCTAAACACAGTAAGGCAGTTGCCTAACGTGAACACCACAATGCTCAACAAACGGGATAGAATTCCCAAGAGCAATTACAAGATTACCACGAATATAATCCATCATCGAGGAGGACATTAAACCTAGTCTCAAGCGCTGGGAGCAACTATAAACGGCCTACCCTACGACGGGAGACGTCATAACCCGAAAGGAGATAGCTTAATGCAATACCGTAAGACGGTATAGAGGACAACACATGTTATAGACATTAGCTGGATGTAACGGCATAACTACCAACACCCAGGAGCGATCCTTGAAGGGTGTCTGAGTTAACAACAGTTGAACAAGTGTAATGATAGGAGCACGAAAGCTAAAACGAACACTCGGTTAGGACACCGAATGGACTTCACTTAACAGTAAATACCCTAAAGTACTGAGAGGCACCTATTAATACCATATTGCCAAAGGGACCCCTTATGAACGGAAGCGTGATGGCACGAATTGCCATGGGGCCCAGTAATACCTCCAACTTATGAAGTATATAAGGAGTGGAAACAGATATAAGCAGCTTGCAAAGAGCATAGCTCGCAGCAGTACGACTTAAAAGCCATCAACCAACTAGGTTATGCAAACCTTAATGGTTGCATAACCCACTCTATTTTAGAGCAAAACTTGCAAGAGATATTATCTCATACGACAAGAAATCAACAACTGGACCATCAGCTCAAACTTGACATCCTGAGTGGCTTGGAATAATGGCCAACTCAATGTCACTGTCACTAGAGCATTAGTCTAGTATACAGTTGACAAGCTTTTAATTACCTCCATGCCTTCTGTAGCAAGGGTAGCACAGAGGCATAGGAACCATGATAATGCCAACAATGGCCTAGTCCACACTTGGACACTACGAGAACCCGAGGAAAGGTACCTCTTGTTAACCAAGGACCACCGATGTGGTGGAGATGTGAGCCTTAGTAAAGGCTTCCATCTACTATAACAATAAAACCGACACAATAGATATTGCCAAGGGGTGATGGGATAAGGAAATGAGATTTCCAAACCATTATGACTTAAGGAGTAAAGCATACCCCTTATGCACCTAAGCATGTGTGAACCACTGTATAAACACCAACAGGGTAAACCTCGTCACGAGACTTATGAGTGGAAGCATACCCCTCAATAAGAACCTTCACTTGTCAGCGATAGAATACTCTCCAATTGGAGAACGGGACTAGAAAACCCTTGAAGTTTCTTGGGATATCCCGACGATATACTCATAAAAGTGAAACTGCATAGCTGGAGCCTATAACTAATGCTCAGCACTAGGAGACAGTGATTGTCAAAGCAATCAATTTGAATACACATCGAACACCGCGAATGACTAACGCTCAAGAGAGCTTATAACCTGATGAGTTACCTCATCCTTGGTCAACTATCATGAATGAGGAATTAATGTGAGGTAAGCTAACCTACACATGAAACCCGAATTGAAATAAAACATCCCCATAATGGGAAGATGGTAACATTGCGGTATGCTACAACAACCGTTATGCATATGAACTAGGAACCTCCTAGTATATTTACACCATAAGGAAATGGTGCCAATGTCTATGGCAATAAGTAAAGAGGAGCTACCACAGTAACAGGAATCGTAAAAACAACGTTGTATAATGAGTAAGAATATGGTGCGCAACAAGCGACCGAGATGAGGAAGTAGCAGATAATGACACGGCGTATAAGTACGAGATGACAGGCATAAATATTCTTTCCTATCACATAAGTGACTTACTGTCAAGCGTTTACGCCTCTGCACTCTGTATGACTGAGCGTTTTGGTATTGCACTTGTGCAGCTAATGATCTAATGGGATAGCTAGGGATATGGAGAATGTAAACCATAGGAAACCCTTCTTTTCACCAATGAACACGGCATAAACCAGTTAAGCAAGCTTAGCAACAACCGCGCGGCCTAAGGCCAAAGAAGCACGAAGAGTGTACCACACACTAGCAATCATAAGATGGAATTCCATTGAAATAAAAGGTGAAAGGAGACTTAAGAAAGTCACTAGGACTAACGCATATCAATGCAAGGTCATACAAGTAAAGAACACTTGTACTGAACCAGAAGAACTGGCATAATCCAGAAGCTATTGACAACAGAGGAAGCACTATAACTAAATAGTGGCTTAGCCTCGCCAACAATAAGTTGGAAGAACTTAGCAAATAATCGTGAGAGTATGGATAGTATGTATAATAGATCACCAGGAAGCTGGTTATAATCTAAACTCGTTGAGTTCAAAGGCGGTAAAAGAATACCGAGTTTGTTTAGTAAACCTTATTCCCATAATAGACGGATAAAAGGTTATGTATAGCACATTAAGGATAACAAGAAGGGTGAATAACCCAAGTTATCAGGGTCGCGCAGCAGAAGCTAGTGGGTCCTAGCTAGGAGATTAATGTACCTAGTGAGTATAATAGAATGGCTATTAATGCCTTAAAGCCGGTTAGGCTAGAACCGAACTAATTATGAGTTAAATAAACTCATATAGGAATTCTTGGTGCAAAGACTAAACCATTAGTATGGTTAAGACCCTTTGACCAGAGCATATTGTACAGTATACCGTAGTGAAGCTAAATGCTTCAGATTGCCCAAATTGATTAAACCAATGTTTAATAATAATAACATATGGTAGATTACGTGGGTGTAATCCCTTTTAAGGGGGGTAGAGCGAAAACCGCTGAATGTAAGTTTCATGAGTAAAACACATAAACTATAATGTGCATAGCACAAATGAGAATCGAATTGATGACTAGTACTTATGTTAAATAAACATATGTATTCATTCATATTGAAATTATGGTAATTAGGCACTAGAGATGCAAATACCATAGGACGAATATACCTACCTGGTAACATCATGTAAGAGTGTTAGTAAAAGAAAAGTAATGAGTAGTGGACGAAGTTCCACAAGTATTGTAGCCTTGGAAGAAGTAGTACGAAATGAATGAGAGTAGTAGATGAGTGAAGTCTAAGAGCAGTGTATACCTATGTAAGTAATTGTAAGTAAATTGAGGACAACTAAATTTTACAAGTATGGTAACCCCTAGTTAGAATAATTGGAATTATGGAGAGTAATGTACGAAAGTAGAGAAGGTTGATGAAATGAGCATTTAGGTATTGAACCACGGAGTAAATATTTTGGAAATAGAGTGAGGATGATTGATGGATTGAATCCATCCTTTGGAGATGTAGTATGAATGACTAGGAAGAGTAAAAAGATAAAACCAAAATAATTAAACTATTTGTTGTTTGAAACTGATGTGGGAAGTCGAACTTGATCCTGATCAGATCAAGGGAAACCGAACACAAATTGTGGTGGAAAGATAGTTCAACACTGATGCTGATCACATCAGGTTGAATGATTCTCGAAGCTCCCCTCAAGTGGTCACAAGAATCACACATAGGATAGAAGTAATGAATATAAATTGGAACTTGGAGTTGGATGCTTCAGAAAGATTTCTAGTTAGCTGTTGGGAAGGATTTTCCTTAGACTGAGAGTAAGGATTTGGCTAGAAGCTTATACCGGAGAGACAATTAGTAACATATTGTATTATTCCAAGGGCAGCGGGACATAGAGGAGTCCTGTGTCTAGATGACCTGAGTGCCTACGGGATTGTATTTGTATTGCATTGCTTTGGGGATAGCTTTGCACTGTATGTATGTATAAATTTGGTGATGAGGAACCGGATGGTTAGTAGTAGTGTGGATTGGAGTAATTATAGTACATTTGTAGGGTATGGAATGTAGAGACTGTGAGTAGTGGATTTGGGAACTGTAAGGAGGAAGAATGTGTGACTTTTAGAATTAGACATGTAAGAATGAGTAAGCAGTGTAAACTTATAACCTCGAACAACTTTGAGGACAAAGTTCTTAAGGGGGGTAGATTGAAATACCCCGGCCTTAAATATGGCGATTAAATTATCCCAATAGGTATTTAAGAGCCTAATAATGGTTAAGAAATATTTGTAAGGGAAAATAAATCCAAAAGAAATAAGGAAACGCTTTAAAAGCGAAAAACGCTAAATAAGCGTTAAATAACCATAGGAGGTATGAGACATCGGTTAGCGTAATATAAGGGTTCTAAAGGCTTAATTGAGTCTAAATAAATATTAGGGAACAAATCCCGAAGAAAACGGATCCTCAAAACGGATTAAAAACACAAACGAATCCTAAAACACGCTTTTCGAGGAAACCGAGAAAACGCGATATTAACCGGGTTAAATAGACTCGTAATAATTATAATTAATTAAATAGTCATTAATAATATTAATGAAGTCTAGAGCCAATAAAAATTAATTAAACGAGAAATTCCGAAAAACGGGTACCAATTAGTAAAAACTGTCAAAAACGGGAAGTTGTGGGGTAGAAATATAAATAATCAAGACTTATGTCCATTATTGCAAAAAGGATTTTTAAAACCCTTATGGGTTCTGTATGGGTCCGATTGCACATCCCCACTCACACCTCTCTTTATTTCTCTTTTTACTCACAAATGACAAAAACATTTACAAATCAAAAAGTAAACCTATACTACCCCACTCTCTCTCACACTCTCTCTCTCCCACTCATTTCTTCCTCCACGTACAGACCCCATCTTCTCCTCTCTGATTTTTCCCCCTTCTTCTCCAAGCAAACCGACAGCAATGGAGGAATAAGAGAAAACAACACAAAACTCTCTTCTCTCCTCTTGTAACCCACTCAAATCTCTTCCAAAAATTACACCATTGTAATCCTCTCACCAAGAGCTACGTTTCTATCTTTCCAAAATTCGAAAACACACATTTTCGTTTTTATGGGTATACCCCATTTGGAGCTTCAAGACCACCATTGGAGCCACCTTGTTCTCCTTGTTCTTTTGAGGTAAAAATCTCTTCGAAACTCCCTTGTTTTTCTAGCCTTAAAGGCAAAACGAATTTGAACTAAACCCTTTTGGTTCCTCTTGTACCCAGCCGGTTTTGGCTTCTTTGAAGGGTGGAAACCTTGTTCTTAACTCCTCTAAGTTTCATCAGCTCCCTTGCAAGGTAATGAAACTCCTAAACCCTAAAATATATATTGAAAGCTTAAGTAATGTTAGGGTTAGTTTTAGTATTAAATGGTGTATTTACGAATGGGTTGTAATGTTAGATTGTTGAGAAACTATAACCGGTAGAAGGGAGGAGGAAGAAGAGGAAGGAAAAAGGAAGCAAAACGTGAGGTAAGCCTCTGTACGGATTTTGTTTAACGTATAAGTAAGAGTAAGCACATTGTCTTAACAAATGTAAACCAACGTGACAGTGGGAAATGGATGAGTGAATTGGTATTGATTGTTGATGAGTAAGAGACCTTTGAAACAAGTGACTGAGCTGCTCATAAATGGTGACGTTGAGGTGCTGGTGTGAATATATATATGTTGAGCAGGGAAGTTGAGCTGTGGTAATGTGTGAGTAATTTGGTGTGTTGAGAATGTAGAATTATAGGAAAAGCTATGGCAAATTTTACCTAGGAAACTAGAACACTTAAGAGTTGATGGGGAGTGGTAAGAATCTATAATAGAAATGAGGAAGAAGAGGGAACCGTAGCAGCAGTTCATGGAACTGCAACAGAAGAAAGAAAAAAATTACAGAGGAGTATAACTTATCAGTGAGATTGTGTAATGAGGTTAGAGATGATGTGGGTGAGTTTAGATACTTGGATAGTAGTTAACATGTAATATTAAGATTAGAAACCATTAGGAAGTGATTAGAAGAAGAAGAGAATGAAACAGAGCAAGAAAGAAAACGCCTTCGTAGCAGACCAGTGTTGGTCCGGGACTTAGGCCTTGTATTAGGTCCCGGACCAACCATCCAAAAACACCGAGAGTTGTTGAAGTTTAGGTCCAGGACTCACCCCTTGTAAGAGGACCCGGACCAGTATGTCAAATAGCCGAGAGTGGTGCAAGCTCATGGTCCGGGACTTGGGTTAAGCATGAGGACCCGACCACTCGTTAAAACAATTCGAAACTCAAGACCAAGTTGGTCCGGGACTAAGGATAGGGACAAGGTCCCGGACCAACACTAAAACTCACCCGAGAAGAATTTTAAGTGGGCTGTGAGTTAAGGCTTTGTTTGGGGGATGGTTGTATAAGTTGCTTAAGACTTAAGTAACATAAGTAAGAGTCATTAGGAGTATAAACAAGCTAGAATTAGAATGAGAAGTAAGTAAAGAATGGAAATGAAATTGTATAAGTAATAATTAGTAAGTATGTAAAGCGAATGGTAATGTTAGTATAAGATAATTAGTAATTAGTTAATGATGTTTAAAGGTCGTTAAAGGTGTAAACAAGTGTAAGAAGTAATTAAGAAGTTGTAAACATATGAACATTAAGTTAAACCGAAACGACGGGACAACGGGGTAAGTATGGGAGTAGTAATTTTGTATGTATTGTAATACTTAGTATTGATAGAATCATTTGGTATGTAGTTATTGGTTCGAGAATAAGATTCGAGGAACAAGTGTGAACCAAGACACAAAGGAACACCGGTAAAGTAAATTTCGGGAAAAAGGTATGATTTCTTCATGCCCTGTATCCTAATCTGGTTACCCCGATTTGTGTGCTTATTGATCACCTAAATAAGATAAAAGCATGAATCGGACTATATTGCACCTACTTGTGCTTGATTGTATTGTTCTCGATATTTGTCTTGAACACTAGTTTGTATAATTCATGAAATATATGAACGATGATGAATGGTATTCGAACCTCGTATTGTACTTGTGTAATGTATTGTACCTCGTATGTATGTGTATATGTGTATTGTATTATTGTGGCTTGGACGTTGACTTGTGCTAATTCCTAACTATCTAACTCCTAACTTAAGTGAGTAAATTGGGATGAGTACAAGTCCGATATAGCTTCGGCCACGCGTGAGGATGCGGAGTCATAAGAGGTTGGCTGCAATTCCTGACTCTTAAACTGGTCCGCGGCCCAAACCCCTTAAATGGGTAGCATCCCGGATTGGTGAGTCAAGTAAATCCCGGAGGTGGGACGGTGTAGTCCCCAGGGCCGGAGGTCCCGACGACTTAACATGAGTAAGAGTAAGAGTAAGTAAGTATGGATCCGTAAGTATGTATGAGTATGAGTATGTATGCGTATGTATGAAGTAACGAGTAAAAGAGTAATCTCCACCCGATTAACCCGGGTGGACCAATGAAGCTAACCAGTAATGTAAATTTTGTATGTATTGGGTATGTGTATTCGGAAGAAGGTAAGTATGTATTTGATGGTTGTATTGTATCCTTTGTATGTAATGGAGTGTATGTGTGTATGCCCTGCGTAAGTATTATTGTATTGTGTATAAGAGCATGTATGCATGTATGTTGTATGAAAATGAACCGCATGTATACGACCAAGTGGTCGGCGTACCCTCACTAGTACGCGGGGTATGCTGTTATCATGCTCAGCGAAAGCTGACCCCCTTCGGGGGAACGTTTTTAGTGTGCAGGTACCCGAAGAGGACATGGTCAAGGCACGAGACCAGTGACTACATTGGTTAGTAGTGGCAGAATGTAGAGGTGTATTAACTAGCACACCCCTTGTATATAGAAAGTAATGTAATAGTGAGGAATGGTAGTAAGTAGACTCTTAGGTATGTATAAATTTGGGAGACGTTTGTATTGATTTGGAACCTAGTAAACTCGGTATGTGGATTATTTGTAGGGAACTTGGGATATTGTATTGAATGAGGGTTGTAGTAATTACTTGGTAAACGGAGTATGTATTGTAGACATGTAGTACTCGGGATTCCGGTCCATCAGACCGATACTGTATGTAGAAGTAGTAGCCTTGTTAGTCACGTGGGTGACTAACGGCATTGTATCACCCATTGTATGTAAGTATATATCCGCTGCGTGTATCTGATATGTAAGGAGATTGGACGGTAAGCATTGTATTAATGGTAGGGGTGTTACATATATACTTTTATAAATATAATATTATACTCTCTCTTGTTCTCAATATATGATTTTGTGGGTCCTTTCACTATTTTTAAAATATAACGTATTCTAGTCTTTTTTGTCATCTACTTTTCAATTATATCCATCATCTTTTATTTCACAACTCTACTTTTCAAATTATTTCAATTCCCAATGAAAAAATTAAGGGCAAAATAGTCAAACTTTTTCGCCTTTTATTCTTGTGCCTATAGCTAGAAAATCTTGTATTGATACCAAAAGGGAGTATATATTTAATTTAACTTTATATAATAATTTTTACTATTTATTTAAATTATATTTAGGGAAATTTCACGATATACCCCCGAGGTTTGAGCGAATTTTACGAGATACCCCCGAGGTTTCATTTCATTATGAGATACCCCCAAGGTTTTATTTTTTTTACGATATACCCCTGAAGTTTCATTTTCATTACGATATACCCCTGAGGTTTCAATTTTATTACAAGATACCCCTCAGTTCAGATTTGGATATATTATAATTGTTATATTCTCATTTTACCCTCGCACCATATGCCCCGTAACACGGGTTTATGGTCAAATTTTTTAAAAATTTAAAATATGAACAAAATGCACATAAAAATTAAAGATCAATTAAAATTTTATTTCAATTTAAAAAACATAAATAAAAGTATAAAAACAAATTTTAAAAATAGAATCATGAAAGGTTTAATATAAATAGAAATGACTAACCAACAAAAAAGTAATCTATTTAAAAAACTTATATTGTTACATAATTTAAAAATTATTATAGCGGTGACTTAAAATCATATGCCCCGCAATAACATCAAGGATATATGGTCGAAGTTTTGTTTGAATTTGAAACTTAAATAAAATGCTCATATAAATTAAAGCTCATATAAAATTTGAAATCAATATTAAAAAATGAATATAATTATATAAACATAAAACAAACAAATTAATAAATAGAAATGACTAAAAAAATAAAAGAATTATTTTGAAAAATAAACATAATTGTTAAGGAGTTACCTAGATATGTATTAAAATTGTAAAAAAGTATAACAATAATATGAAGAATATTAAAAGCAACAATTTCATAAAGTACATAGAAAAAATCATTATTTTAAATTAGAAAATAAAGTATAAAATCATTTTTTTTGTTCTTTAAATAATTGCTATAATAGTTTTAAAATTATGTAACAATAAGTTTTTTAAATAGATTTTTTTTGTTGCTTGGTCATTTCTATTTATTTTAAACTTTTATGATTCTAATTTTTTTAATTTATTTTTATACTTTTATTTATGTTTTTTAATTGAAATAAAATTTTAATTGATCTTTAATTTTTATGTGCATTTTGTTCATATTTTAAAATTTTAAAAAATTTGACCATAAACCCGTGTTACGGGGCATATGGTGCGAGGGTAAAATGAGGATATGACAAATATAATATATCCAAATCTGAACTGAGGGGTATCTCGTAATAAAATTGAAACCTCAGGGGTATATCGTAATGAAAATGAAACCTCAGGGGTATATCGTAAAAAAAATGAAACCTCGGGGGTATCTCGTAATGAAAATGAAACCTCGGGGTATTACATACAACATATATACATATTATAACTAATATACATTAATATTATACATAATCTATATATTTTTTCAAAAAATTAATAATAATGTTAAAAAAATTATAAAACCGGACCGGGTGGGCCGGGCAATGGCAACGATTAAAATAAATCCAGGTCTAGCCCGGCCTGACCCGAAAAATTAAAATCAGGTTTGGACAAATATATAGGCCCGTTCGGGCCTAAAATTTAATGTTGGCCCAACCCAAACCCAACCCGCCCGCCCGTTTGATCAGCTCTATGAGAGAGAGCATGTGTAACACCCCCAAACACTGGCCGAGGAGTTAGGGGTATTACAGGGCGCGTATTATTACTTAATAACGCAAGGCTCTAACTATCGTACGCAAATAATTAGAATAAAGTCCCAAACGAAAAACCTGTATAGAAGGTATAGTCAAATGTAACAAAGTATCCTTAAACCCAAATACAAAGTAACTAACAAAGCAGAAGTCTAGGAGTAGTTGCCAAACACTACTCAGACCCGTAGGCTACCAAGCTAATATGAATGTCTCAAAAGAATTAAAATAACATAAGCAAAAACTCCAGAAGCTGAACAGGTAATCCTCGTCGATCAATCTGCAATGTAAGTAAGAGTAGGGGAGTGAGCATCCAACTATACCCAGTAGATGACTTACATCATCAACCAGCATGCTCAAAACATTTACTAAAATGTTATCAAATTGGAGGTAAACAGAGGAAGTCACATTCCAAGTCAGAGAGCAGAAACAGGAGTCCAATCACAATAGGACTGAACAGAGTTCAACGCAGTCAGAATCAAAAACAGAAGGGGACCCTAGTTAACCACAGCATACAGATAGAACAGATATAATCCGTGAACAAAACGAGGAAACATCACTCGTGAGCAGAACAGGTGGAACACCTGTGAACAGAACGGGGAACACACCCGTGAATACAGAAGGACGTCCTACGCAGCGCGCTACGAGATAGCTAAACCAGCCATCCACGGTTCAGATACAGAGATAACTAGGTCCTAAAACAGAAGCTTAAATACAGTTAAGCATATGTGGATCACAGGCACCACAAAGCATTTAGATAGCTTGGAAATCGTAAGGGGAATCCAACCTCGCAAACGGAAATCAAAATGGAGCTCAAACGAGCAAGATAGGGCGTAAACAGTGCCATGTCCGAACTTTTGTCCGAACGTCGAAGTTCGGACGCGAGACTCAAAAGCCAAAATCAGACGAATGTCCGAACATGTGTCCGAACGTCAAAGTTCGGACACAAGTCAACCTCAAAACAGAAGCAGAGGCAAAGAGATGTCTGAACATCAAAGCTCGGATAGATGTTCGGACGCTTTTCAGAAATCAGGTACGCGTAAAGTCCGAACATGTGTCCAAATGTCTAAGTTCGGATGCATGTCGGGGCAAAATCAGAGAAAAATCCTTGTGAGTGTCCGAACATGTGTCCGAACGTCAAAGTTCAGACGCATGTCGAACCAAAATCAGAAGAAGCAGCAGAGGGCGTCCGAACTTCTGTCCGGACTTACAAGTTCGGACACCATTCAAGACTTGTAAGTCGGACTCGTCCTCGCACCCCGTCCGAACATCAAATCTCGGACGGAAGTTCGGACACGTTTAAAAGCTCAGAAAAACAGAACACAAACCGGGTCTGTCCGAAGATCAACGTTCGGACAGACGTTCGGACACATCGAAAAGTGCAGTTTACCGAAACGAATTGCACACAAACCAGAGGCTCAAACATATTCAAATTGACAACAATTTGCAGAAAACAACCTTGGGGGTTTGTAACCAATAAAACAACAGTCTAAACAGACAGATTCACAAACACAACGCAGAGACAATTCACAACTAAATCCCAGAACTGAAACTCCCCAAGGCTGAACACACTAGCCGAATCCGAAAGCCACCTATACCTCGTTAATCAGCGAAAGAATTCCCAAATCCAGTAGAAAATTCGACCCAAGCGTAGACCGGAACACAATACCAACAACCACTGAGATTCCTCACCAAATGCAGAGACGAAACCCCAAATCAAAAAACTGTACCTGACAACGAATCACAATCCATACCTGAATTTGACAGTCACGAACGCAGAACCAGTCCACAACAGTAGGGAACGACAGAGAACGTCGGAAGGATCACTGATTCACTAATCAGATTGCAGACGAAGAATTAGAAAAGGAGAAGTCTCAGAAACTGAAGAATTGGAGAACGATAGTCTGGCATCTTACCTTAACCTGAATCTGAATTCACAACGGAGGAGGATCCACACAGCACTCGAATTGCAGAACTCAAACAGCAGCACTTGGGCAATTGAAAGAACGTGAAACTCCTGAGAGAGAGAGAGAGAGAGAGAGAAGAGAGAGAGAGAGAGAGAGAAGAGAAGAGGGAGGAGCGTCTGACAGTATTCAAACTGAAGAGGTGAGGAATCGTGAGAGTTGTGAGAACGTGACTGGAAAAGAAAGAATTAATCATTAAGGGAATTAATAGTTTAGGAAGCTAATTCTCACCAGGAAATTAAACGAAGGGAAAATGACCTCCTCGTCCTTGCCTTTAATCAAAATGACTCCCATGTCCTGAATA
>JAIOTZ010001292.1:0-36013 GCA_023374045.1 Limonium bicolor
CACGAATCTAGTCATCGGTGTACGGTATGTAAAGGGATTTGATCCGAGTTGTCCTGAGGAATTCCTCGGGCTCGGATTTGTTTGATAAATAACTTGTGTGAATGTATGTGATGTATGTATATGATGTATGTGTATGATGTGTAGTTATGTTCATTGCATTATTCATTTATGCACGAACGTCCTACGGGACTAATATTACTGTAACACCCCATCCAACATTAATATACTTACAACAAACTGCAGCGGAAGAACATCCTCATCACATTACTTAACTTGTTGGTGTTACACGCCGTTAGCCACCCACGTGGCTAACAAGGCTAATACATACACAATGTACCGGTCTGATGGGCTAAATTCCCGAGCAACTATACATCAGTATCCTTTTCCATTAATAATAACAACATACACCTTAACAACTATACCGAGTACTTATAAACTGATGCCGACAACAATTTCGGTCTTACTACACCTACTGTATACATACACTTAATTGTTTACCCATGTACAATGACTACCCGTCCTACTCTCGAGCGGCTTCCAGCACTTCGTACCTGAAATAGGAAAAAAGAGAAAGGGGTGGCCCCAAGGGGCTCAGCACCTTTGCTGGTATGGTAATCCCGCAGCCCATATGCTACCGGGCCACGCACAACTAATTGTCGTCTTAGCATGCAGTTGATTATATTTAAATCATACATGTAACAACAAACACACAACATTAAACATTTCGCCTCAATGGCTCAACAATCGGATAATACATCCTACTTAATAAATCACCCATGGTATTCATCATCCCTAGAGTGTTTCTCCTCCAACGGAGCTACTTCCTTAATAGACGACACATACCCTTAAATCGGGTTATCCTTAAATGCCTCTTATCACAAACTTGGAATCATTTCCATGATCCACACACTCCACATTTTACAACATTAACATACACTACGTAACAACACTTAACAACACTTTGCACGTTTCCATGTGCACAACATAACACCGCAATAAGTATTGCATCACAACAAACACATAATACAACGGGAATGGTTCTCTTAGGAACCGACCCAAACATCACCAACATACTGGTGAGCCTAGAGATTGTTGCCAGTCTCATGATAAGCTCGTTACATAACTCGTTACCGTCTCGTTAAATGAACGGTTAACTTAACACAAGGTGTCTCGGATATAGTGATCCAAGCACACCGAAACAAACATAACAATAGTATGCCCCTGTGGCCCGACGTGAGTCAGTAATAGCCTTGGTTAAGCTAAAGGGAAGGTTGGGAACCAAATTGGAAAACAACCATAACATACAGAGAGGATCGAACCTGATATGACAACGACCCCCATACTCACACGTGGCCGGAACAGACCGGACTCCTCATTCCCCCCGTTAGCACTTATTAGAAGTTCATCTTTGAACTTTATTAAACAATCACAAACATTGAGTTAAGTCTAGTCAGACATACACAAGGGAAAAGAGAGTCATACCTTCACATACAAACACCACGCACAAACATTACATATCCAACTCACGCATAGCCGTGGTTAGAACGTTCCTTAGGTCGGAAACGTTATTACCGGATACCGTTCTCTTACGTTTACCTAATAGTGGTTAACTAGCCCTTCAAGCGCATTAGAGGTTACCGGTATCGGCACGTAAACATACAATAACAATAATGACTGTAAACTCGTTTCATGGTTTATATCATAACGTGGCAAACACAGAAAAACACATTGGCATACAAGCCGGTGTAATCCGTTAGGACACAGGTTGCAAGAAAACCATACCTGTCACCGGAGTCCACTTATCCGTCCATTTATGTTCTCGAGCAATCCTCGAACAACTGTTAACATCACATGTGTTTTCATTAACATTGGGGTAATGTTTGTTTAAAGTCTAACGCTTACTTTCCCCGTTAACTTGATTAATAACTTAACATTTTAACTTGTTTTACTCTCACATTTTAATACAACTTTTACCCACTCAGTGTCATAAACTCCCTAACATGTCCTTACCATCCTTATAACATCATTACCTACCAATCCCCATCATCACATACATTTCATAACCTTAAACCATGTTTTTGGTCCGACCGACCCACCGACCGACCCACAGCTGGGTCGGTCCATTACAGGACCCCTTTTACTTCCTTACAGACATGCCCGTCCGACCCACGTCCGACCCACCATTCTGGGTCGGTCCATGTGCGAACATTTTTCCACCTTTGAAACTTGACCGACCGACCCATGTCCGACCCACCCTTTTTGGGTCGGACCATCACCGAACATTTTCCCAACATTTTACAGAGGCTCGACCGACCCACAAACTGGGTCGGCCCCTGGGTCGGTCGCCTTCTAAACTTACCAAAACTTTGCCAATCTTCACCAAACTTCTCCTAAGGCCTCTTAATGTGTTCTAACATCATTTGGTAACCTTACATCCACATACAACATCCATGAAACTCATTTTCTAACTCCTTAAGCCTTTACTTATTTCCTTGTAAAATTCCTTAACACTTTCAACATTTGTACTAGGTTCCTAAATGGTGCTTCTCACCTATTATAACTACTATCCCAAAACACTTTCTCCTCATCTTAACATCATCTCTTAAGCATCATTTTCTTACTAACTAAATCTCCTTTCCACATCATACCTAAACATCACTTGTTCCTTGAATATCAACATTACCTAAACCTTAAACAACTTCCTCCAAGACTTAAATACATCCTCAAAACACATTGAATTCCTAGAACTTCCAAGATAACACCTAAATCCTTGCATCACTCTAAATCACCTTTACACATGTTTTCTTCTCAAGTAAACATTCATTCACCTTTAACACTTCCTAGTTCACCAAAACTTCCTTAAAACTTAGAACTTCTTACACATTTCCCAAATTTGGCCATAGCTTCTCTAGTAATACTCACATCCAAACACTTAGGTTTTTACCTTATTCATTCAAAACACCTAAAATCCGTCAAACACATTTTTATACACAAACTTCACACATTAAGCACTACATCACAATATAGTGCATAACTCAAATTGCTTGGCACTTAGGCCCTTAAATAACATGGCTCTTAGGCCCTTAAATTGCATAACCTAAACACTGAATTTCCCACATAAATAATGCCTTTGACCTGCAAATACATACACCAATACATATGTTCTTTTACTAGTCTCCTTGAGAACACTTTACTAGGTCACTCACCATTGGCTCCTTAGGTATTTTATCAAGCAAATCAAGCTCATGTTCCTAAGGCATTTAAACTACATTGAGATAGTTTGTTTACCTCTTTTTCCTCACAAATTCTTTCTTGGTTCCTTGTAAACCGGTGGGGTGTTTGGTTGTTTGTCAACTTCTAAACATTATACAAACAACATAATGAGTATTCAAGCATTATGCTTCATCTCATTGTAAACCCTAGTTACACATATTGTTTTAACACATTAAGGTAATTGTTTTACCTTGGAATTGGAAGAGAACTTGAACAAGTATCAAGAGAGGACTCCTCCTAGCCCTTGGAAGATTCAAATGAAGCTAGAACAAGGCAATATAAGAGCTCCATTAATGGTGAATTTTCGGATAACAACAAAACATGGAGGAAACATGGATTTTCTTTGAGTTTCCTTACCTTGAAGCAAAGGAGAACAAGAACATGTGAAAAGATGAGCTCAAGCTCCTTCAATGGTGAATCTTCATGGCACCAAAATTGAGTTCTTGAAGATTTGAAGAGACAAGATTGTAGAGCTTGGCTTAACTAAGAGAATGGTGGTGTTTGTTTTTGATTTGGTTAAGTGAGCTAGATTTAACAAGAGCTCAAAGATTGGTTTCAATGGTGGTGTTGGTGTGCTAGCCAAACCGTGAGAGAGAGCAAGAAGGGAGGGAGAGAGAGCAACCGTGTGAATGAAGAAAGGAAGGGAAATGAGAGAATGAGATAGAACTTACTTTTTGAAGATATTTAAGCCTTAAAGCAAATAGTAACTATGAGTCACATTTATTTACTTAACAAGTTAACATACTTGGTGACTCCTCACTACAAAAACCGGCCACCATTATGCCTAGGAGGGTGTTTTGGTCTTTGTTGACCAACTTAATCACTTATAACATTATATGTTACAAACTAGTTATAAAAATCACTATTCACCAATAACAAGGCACATAGAAGTGAAATTTTTGATTTCCCACTAATATGGCCACCCAAATGTGATACTATATAGTACACATGTTAGTTAGAGAGTAATGATGGACATTTAGCCATTCAAAACTCATTTACAAGACAATTTTTCAAAAACGTGCTTTAAGACTTCTTAAAGCACATTTTGCGTTTTAACTTGTTTTCAAGCTTGGTTTTCTTTGGTAATTGATTTAATATGTTCATTAACATATTTATAAGATATAAGTATGACCATTAGGTCTTATACAAATTTATCCCAAGCTTAGAGCACATTTTTGCTCTTATTGACTTTAAGGTATTACCTTGTGTTTTGTTTGGTTTCATTGTCTGCCAAAGTTTCCTAAGGACTTATTTAGCCTTATTAAATCATAATTAAATGTTATCAAGTCTTGGTAGGCTCTTTGGGTCCTAACCAAGTTCACTCATAGCTTAGAGCATGTTTTTGCTCAAACTGTGTCTTAGTGCTTTATTGCACTTTACTATGTTTAAATTGTTCACTGATGTTTCTAAGGCACTTTTTAGCCTTTATATAACATAATTTGATATTTAAACCACATATCAAGGTTTGGGGTATTTCAATCTACCCCCCTTAAAAGAACTTCGTCCTCGAAGTTCACACTTTTCACACATCATTAGATTAGAACACAGTAATCACTTGGAAATAAACTTCCTTAACCAAACACACTTTACATCACAACCTCGGACTTGATGGTCCGGGCAACACATTCACATCCACACATAACATAACATATCCAAATGATAACCTCGGACTCTATGGTCCGGGTATCTTAACAACATTTACACATACATAACAACCCCTTGGACTCACTGGTCTTGGGTAACATCACAACATTTGGACACATAGGTCCCCATAACATAACAGTCCTTAGACACATAGGTCTACGTAACACCACACATTTAGACTCATAGGCCTTGATAGTATACACTTTAGGAAATCCACGTCAAAACAACATTCGTTACACATACCACACAACATGTCAGAGCATGTATAGCAATCAAAAATATCCTTGATATACACTGTGATCCCGTAGAACACGGTCGCGATGGACACCTTCCGTCCCCGTGCCTTTAGGAGATTAAAATAATCACATAAGTTTAAAATTTCCTTGTGAGGTTAAGTAAGAGAACTTTAATTACGTAAAGTATCCATCAACGTTTTATAAATACCAATTTAAAATCCTTTTGAAAACACACACAACTCCAAGTCCAACTTAAGCTCTTTGCTTCATTTCTTAGCGTGGTTATTTGTGACCACTTATAGGGAGTTTCAAGAGTCATCCAACCCTGATGTGATCAGCATCAGTGTTGAACTATCCTTCCACCCCAATTTGTGTTCGGCTTCCCTTGATCACATGCAAATCAAGTTCCACCTCCCACTTCATTTTCAAGCATCAATTAAATCACTCATTTCCAATTTTCTATCTTTCGAATCATTCTAGTCATGATCACAACATCTCCAAAGGATAGAACTCCGTCTATCAGTTACCCCCATTCACTTTAATCACATTGCCTAGGGAATCTTATTTTCACTAGGTTCTATGTCGGTATCATGCCCTTTCATGCATCCCTAACAAGTATACATATATATATATACATATATTTTATCAAAATACAACACACCTGATTTTACATTTATACACTGTCGGGGCTCTTATTCCCCCGGGAGTTTCTCTACTCCCCACACTTGTACAATCACACACAATTGTTAACAAACACACACACTTATCACAATGGTATTCGCATCCTCTGTGCGCAATTACCACAATTAAACCATGAATGAATGTGTATGTTTACGTAACACACACACCAATCATCAAAACAAACAATAATTTTGTGCTATGCACAATACGAGTCACATACACTACGTACACTTGTACGGTAATATACACCAAGTGGTTTTGCGCTCTACCCCCCTTAAAAGGGATTACGCCCACGTAATCAATCACTAAACATTGCTTAAATGCTCTGCCGTCGTGAAGTGTTTTAACTTCCACGCGGTCTATTACACAACGGATTCTGATTAGAGGATCTCAACCATATTGGCGGTTTAGTCCGTAAACCAAGAATTCGCATTGGAGTTATAACTCATAACCGGTTTCGGTCCTGGCCTGTGAGGCTTTTAGGCGTTAATAATTAGCCATTCACTCATGTTCATTATTTACGTTGTACATTTGAATCACTGGTTCACTAGTTTCTGCTGCGAAACTTTAATAACTGTAGAGCTTAATTACTCCCTTTTGTTATTGTACATCCCCAATTGTCACCTTCATCTTGGTAACAATGGTTTCTCAACCGACGCACGGTATCTTTTACCCTGAGCGGATTCGGTGAGTTTCACAATTTTCATAACAATTTACTGTGTATACCACTATGTATTTCACAATGACCGACTTGTTCCCTTGCGGCTTATTGTCGGTTGAGATTGAGCTACTACCTAGTGTGTAGTGCTCTCTCAGTTATTTCCAATATTTGGGGTATATTCCATACCGATATTTGGTAGTTAGTGCTACTGTAGTCACTTACGGTTAATCATATTTCCACGTTTGGTTTTGTACAAGTACTTTTTATTGATGTGGCCTTGCATTTCCTATGCATCGGCCTTTATAACATTATTTGTCCACAATCAACATGTTTCCAATTCCTAGCTATCTCATTCGATCATTACTGCGCAAGTGCAATACCAAAACACTCAGTCATACAGAGTGCAGAGGCGTAAACTCTTGACAGTAAATCCCTTATGCGATTCGCCATGGAATTCACACTGAGTTTAACTCATAACTGATCTTATCTTTTACGTTTTCGTTTAACAACATTTATACAACGGTCGCTTGGTGCGCACCGTGCTCTTACTTATTGTATATCATCCGCTTATGTCGTATCTGCTGTCACCTCAACTTCCACACATAAATTTACATTATTCATATTATGGTTCACCCCTCATTTGGATGACCACTGAATGCTCCTTGAGCATCGATCATTCGAGTCACAAGCCGGTATTATTCAGCTCGGTGTTTCACTTTATACACACGTACTACTAAGCTAATTTCTCTTTCATTAATAACATCGTCCATCCTTAACATATTTCTTGAACTTGATTCACATAACTACTGCTCCTGCGGTTTCAGGATATCGAGAGGTATCCCCACTCTTAATGCAGTGGTTCGTTTACCACTCTATTCACTTATACAACCTAAACTTCTACCATCAATCGAATTCATATGATATATCCTGCTTTTGGATTATAAGCCTTATTTGCCTTGAGCTGGGCTCATTATAGGCTGTCCACACACATGTACTTCTCTGTACAGTATCACATGGTCGTTGCATCACGTTTCCTTTCATGGGATGCCCCTTAGGATTGTCAGTCCGTCTCCTGACCACTTATGTCTAAACTGGGTGTTAATTTCAACCCTTGTGCTTCTGTCATGCATTTCATTCAACAATTGTTGATGCAAACACCCCTCAAGGATTGTTCCTGGGTGTTGCTAAGTTATCATTTACATTCCGTTAGTTACGCCTTTCGCGTTCTTTACTGGTTATTATCTTCTTCTGTGAAGATTAACATTTACTGGTAGTGTAGGTACTTATTCTGGGAATTTATCCGTTCATTGCACATTAATGTGTCCACATTAGGCATCTGCTTGCCATGTACAGGCTGGGTCACCGTTCCAGCTAATGTTTATCCCTAAGGATCCTTAAGACATATGTGGTGTCTTTACATAACAGTTTGCCCATCGCACTTCCTAACTCTTAAACATTTCCTTGAAAGGAGTTCATTAATCCTTTTAGTCTTGCTAACTTAACTGAATTCCTTAACTTCGACTATTCCTTGTAATCCTTAGCTCTCGTTTGATTTATACTGCTGACCGTAGACGGAGTCGACTACTTCCCGTGTTTCGGACTCTACTCGTATACATATATGGGGTATCTTTTTGATACATTGCTACTTACCCAACTAACCTATAAGTAGGTCTGTCAGGCCCACATGCTCCTATCGGAGTGCGGTCGTCCCACAACACAGTTGGTACACTTGTAGTGTCCGTCACACGCCTAGGTGAAGTATTCTGTTGTCAACTCCCTTATATTGTCCCGTGACAATATTCATTCCCTGCTTCCCGAACTTAATCGAGGGAAAGTTTATCCATTGCTGTATCTTATCAACTGCTCTTGGTTTTACTGGTTTGGTTTTAAAGAAGGTTGGAAAGAAGTGTTGGTTTGAAAGAAAATCTGGTTTGAAAAGAAAAGGGTTTGTGAAAATCTGGGTTGAAAGAAAAATTTTCATGGTTTCACAACATCTTCTTACCTTAACCAAGTCTAGCTTCTTGCTGACTGGTGTACTTACAATCACAGAGGTTAGGCTATTAAGCCCTTCCATGGTCATAGTGGTCTCGTTTAACTTTATGGTACTTTACTAAGTACTTCGTAGTGGTTATAAATTTTCCCGAATAGCCCTGTTATAGCAGCACTTGCTATGGCAAGTGCGCCATGCTAACTGGCTATCAGTTTAACACATACCGGTTGTGGTATTGTTTTTACCCGCACTGTCATCAGTGGCCTTGTTGGCCCTCACTGATCTTACTGTCTTGATAATAACTATCTAGGTGAATTCTCACTGTATTCACATAATAATCATTAACTAGGGTATTTCCCCTTTCTGGGAGACCCTCTTTTTTTTTTTGTCATATTCCCCTTATAGCCCGTTCCACGCACTTGTCGTGGTTACTGAGACTTGTCTCTTGTTGGGCACTACGTTGTAGTCCCTTGACGGTTGGTATACCGTTGGTGTTTTATTTATCAACTGTGGTTCCGTAGACACTTGTCTCGGGTGTTATTAATCCATTTCTTGCCCGTTGCACGGTAGGTGCGTTGCAAGCTGGTTATTCTCGACTGCTCTGCATGTCGACCCAGGTTGCCGGAAATTCTATTCTCCAATACACAAGATCCTTCATTCATTGCTATGAAATGCGGTTAACATTATTCAGATGGAGACCGTCTCCGGGATTCCCAGTTTTCGGGATCTACCGTATGACAGGTTCACCGTACCCTAAGGGTATTTAATAACAGCCAGATCGGGTATCCCGAGTAAGAGAGACTTCCATCTCCCTGGCGTTGTTTCCCCAAGTTATATACAGGGATGTGGAGGGTGGGAAGGATAGTAGGTTTCCAGTAGCCACTGGTAGTTCCTAACTAGCGTATCTCTCACGCTATCACTCAACCCTTAACCCAAAGTACTAAAATCCTAACTCGGTACTTCCTAAGCTCGGTAATTCAGTCATCAGAGCGATACTTCGCTCTGATACCACTTTTTGTAACACCCCATCCAACATTAATATACTTACAACAAACTGCAGCGGAAGAACATCCTCATCACATTACTTAACTTGTTGGTGTTACACGCCGTTAGCCACCCACGTGGCTAACAAGGCTAATACATACACAATGTACCGGTCTGATGGGCTAAATTCCCGAGCAACTATACATCAGTATCCTTTCCATTAACATAACAACAACATACACCTTAACAACTATACCGAGTACTTATAAACTGATGCCGACAACAATTTCGGTCTTACTACACCTACTGTATACATACACTTAATTGTTTACCCATGTACAATGACTACCCGTCCTACTCTCGAACGGCTTCCAGCACTTCGTACCTGAAATAGGAAAAGAAGAGAAAGGGGTGGCCCCAAGGGGCTCAGCACCTTTGCTGGTATGGTAATCCCGCAGCCCATTGCTACCGGGCCACGCACAACTAATTGTCGTCTTAGCATGCAGTTGATTATATTTAAATCATACATGTAACAACAAACACACAACATTAACATTTCGCCTCAATGGCTCAACAATCGGATAATACATCCTACTTAATAAATCACCCATGGTATTCATCATCCCTAGAGTGTTTCTCCTCCAACGGAGCTACTTCCTTAATAGACGACACATACCCTTAAATCGGGTTATCCTTAAATGCCTCTTATCACAAACTTGGAATCATTTCCATGATCCACACACTCACATTTTACAACATTAACATACACTACGTAACAACACTTAACAACACTTTGCACGTTTCCATGTGCACAACATAACACCGCAATAAGTATTGCATCACAACAAACACATAAACAACGGGAATGGTTCTCTTAGGAACCGACCCAAACATCACCAACATACTGGTGAGCCTAGAGATTGTTGCCAGTCTCATGATAAGCTCGTTACATAACTCGTTACCGTCTCGTTAAATGAACGGTTAACTTAACACAAGGTGTCTCGGATATAGTGATCCAAGCACACCGAAACAAACATAACAATAGTATGCCCCTGTGGCCCGACGTGAGTCAGTAATAGCCTTGGTTAAGCTAAAGGGAAGGTTGGGAACCAAATTGGAAAACAACCATAACATACAGAGAGGATCGAACCTGATATGACAACGACCCCCATACTCACACGCGTGGCCGGAACAGACCGGACTCCTCATTCCCCCCGTTAGCACTTATTAGAAGTTCATCTTTGAACTTTATTAAACAATCACAAACATTGAGTTAAGTCTAGTCAGACATACACAAGGGAAAAGAGAGTCATACCTTCACATACAAACACCACGCACAAACATTACATATCCAACTCACGCATAGCCGTGGTTAGAACGTTCCTTAGGTCGGAAACGTTATTACCGGATACCGTTCTCTTACGTTTACCTAATAGTGGTTAACTAGCCCTTCAAGCGCATTAGAGGTTACCGGTATCGGCACGTAAACATACAATAATGACTGTAAACTCGTTTCATGGTTTATATCATAACGTGGCAAACATACAGAAAAACACATTGGCATACAAGCCGGTGTAATCCGTTAGGACACAGGTTGCAAGAAAACCATACCTGTCACCGGAGTCCACTTATCCTGTCCATTTATGTCCTCGAGCAATCTCGAACAACTGTTAACATCACATTTGTTTTCATTAACATGGGGTTGCTGTTTTTAAAGTCAATGCTTACTTTCCCCGTTAACTTGATTAATAACTTAACATTTTAACTTGTTTTACTCTCACATTTTAATACAACTTTTACCCACTAGTGTCATTTAAAACTCCCCTAACATGTCCTTAACATCCTTATAACATCATTACCTACCAATCCCCATCATCACATATCATTTCATAACCTTAAACCATGTTTTTGGTCCGACCGACCCACCGACCGACCCACAGCTGGGTCGGTCCATTACAGGACCCCTTTTACTTCCTTACAGACATGCCCGTCCGACCCACGTCCGACCCACCATTCTGGGTCGGTCCATGTGCGAACATTTTTCCACCTTTGAAACTTGACCGACCGACCCATGTCCGACCCACCCTTTTTGGGTCGGACCATCACCGAACATTTTCCCAACATTTTACAGAGGCTCGACCGACCCACAAACTGGGTCGGCCCCTGGGTCGGTCGCCTTCTAAACTTACCAAAACTTTGCCAATCTTCACCAAACTTCTCCTAAGGCCTCTTAATGTGTTCTAACATCATTTGGTAACCTTACATCCACATACAACATCCATGAAACTCATTTTCTAACTCCTTAAGCCTTTACTTATTTCCTTGTAAAATTCCTTAACACTTTCAACATTTGTACTAGGTTCCTAAATGGTGCTTCTCACCTATTATAACTACTATCCCAAAACACTTTCTCCTCATCTTAACATCATCTCTTAAGCATCATTTTCTTACTAACTAAATCTCCTTTCCACATCATACCTAAACATCACTTGTTCCTTGAATATCAACATTACCTAAACCTTAAACAACTTCCTCCAAGACTTAAATACATCCTCAAAACACACATTGAATTCCTAGAACTTCCAAGATAACACCTAAATCCTTGCATCACTCTAAATCACCTTTACACATGTTTTCTTCTCAAGTAAACATTCATTCACCTTTAACACTTCCTAGTTCACCAAAACTTCCTTAAAACACTTAGAACTTCTTACACATTTCCCAAATTTGGCCATAGCTTCTCTAGTATACTCACATCCAAACACTTAGGTTTTTACCTTATTCATTCAAAACACCTAAAATCCGTCAAACACATTTTATACACAAACTTCACACATTAAGCACTACATCACAATATAGTGCATAACTCAAATTGCTTGGCACTTAGGCCCTTAAATAACATGGCTCTTAGGCCCTTAAATTGCATAACCTTAAACACTGAATTTCCCACATAAATAATGCCTTTGACCTGCAAATACATACACCAATACTGTTCTTTTACTAGTCTCCTTGAGAACACTTTACTAGGTCACTCACCATTGGCTCCTTAGGTATTTTATCAAGCAAATCAAGCTCATGTTCCTAAGGCATTTAAACTACATTGAGATAGTTTGTTTACCTCTTTTTCCTCACAAATTCTTTCTTGGTTCCTTGTAAACCGGTGGGGTGTTTGGTTGTTTGTCAACTTCTAAACATTATACAAACAACATAATGAGTATTCAAGCATTATGCTTCATCATTGTAAACCCTAGTTACACATATTGTTTTAACACATTAAGGTAATTGTTTTACCTTGGAATTGGAAGAGAACTTGAACAAGTATCAAGAGAGGACTCCTCCTAGCCCTTGGAAGATTCAAATGAAGCTAGAACAAGGCAATATAAGAGCTCCATTAATGGTGAATTTTCGGATAACAACAAAACATGGAGGAAACATGGATTTTCTTTGAGTTTCCTTACCTTGAAGCAAAGGAGAACAAGAACATGTGAAAAGATGAGCTCAAGCTCCTTCAATGGTGAATCTTCATGGCACCAAAATTGAGTTCTTGAAGATTTGAAGATACAAGATTGTAGAGCTTGGCTTAACTAAGAGAATGGTGGTGTTTGTTTTTGATTTGGTTAAGTGAGCTAAATTTAACAAGAGCTCAAAGATTGGTTTCAATGGTGGTGTTGGTGTGCTAGCCAACCGTGAGAGAGAGCAAGAAGGGAGGGAGAGAGAGCAACCGTGTGAATGAAGAAAGGAAGGGAAATGAGAGAATGAGATAGAACTTACTTTTTGAAGATATTTAAGCCTTAAAGCAAATAGTAACTATGAGTCACATTTATTTACTTAACAAGTTAACATACTTGGTGACTCCTCACTACAAAAACCGGCCACCATTATGCCTAGGAGGGTGTTTTGGTCTTTGTTGACCAACTTAATCACTTATAACATTATATGTTACAAACTAGTTATAAAAATCACTATTCACCAATAACAAGGCACATAGAAGTGAAATTTTTGATTTCCCACTAATATGGCCACCCAAATGTGATACTATATAGTACACATGTTAGTTAGAGAGTAATGATGGACATTTAGCCATTCAAAACTCATTTACAAGACAATTTTTCAAAAACGTGCTTTAAGACTTCTTAAAGCACATTTTGCGTTTTAACTTGTTTTCAAGCTTGGTTTTCTTTGGTAATTGATTTAATATGTTCATTAACATATTTATAAGATATAAGTATGACCATTAGGTCTTATACAAATTTATCCCAAGCTTAGAGCACATTTTTGCTCTTATTGACTTTAAGGTATTACCTTGTGTTTTGTTTGGTTTCATTGTCTGCCAAAGTTTCCTAAGGACTTATTTAGCCTTATTAAATCATAATTAAATGTTATCAAGTCTTGGTAGGCTCTTTGGGTCCTAACCAAGTTCACTCATAGCTTAGAGCATGTTTTTGCTCAAACTGTGTCTTAGTGCTTTATTGCACTTTACTATGTTTAAATTGTTCACTGATGTTTCTAAGGCACTTTTTAGCCTTTATATAACATAATTTGATATTTAAACCACATATCAAGGTTTGGGGTATTTCAATTACGTCGACTATAGATCGACTTATATAAAACTACATATGCGAAATGTGTGTGTTGTGACCACTGTTGTCTGACCTAATGCGCTAAGTATTACAAGTATGTATTTATAACCTAAGTAAAATACTTAGGAAGGGACACGACATTGTCGGTCTCTAGAGCTTTGACTCAAACGTGAATGTTACCTAGAATAATTCTAGGCATGCGTAAGACCCCTAGGGCAGCCAACAAATTAAGTGATGTACTCCATAACAAAACTGTAACTGACTACCTAACTGACAAAGCTAACAGTGGAGTGTGATTGAATGTGATGATGTACCTTAATCCAGACAGTCACTGGCTGCTGGTCGCGCGTAGAGATCTCTTGGGTTATCCCGTTTCGGGTTTTCCCTAGTTAAATCCTGATCGAGCCTAGATAGATCGTCAGGAGAGTGTGCTACCGTTGGCACCAGGCCTTGGCCACCTAAATGGACGCCTCTACAAAGGCAAAGTGAATAGCCCAGAGTCTTCGGATGATCAGGGCAGTGAGCACCTTGTGTGTACGTGGGACTACAGTCCAAGTGAATATAATTCGGGTTGTCCTAACTGACTCCCAACAGTGCTAACCAAAACTAATAATATCTGAGGGCCCGGGGGCCGAATGTTGTACTGTGCTAACTAAAATTAATGATATGTGAAGGCCGGAGGGCCGAGTGATGTACTATGTGATGATGTTAACGTACGATGAATGAGTTCTCAATACCATTGTATTGTGTGATGTATGACAGTAATGTGTATATCCATATATGACTGTTTGGATTGGATGAATGAGTATATAATCATGCATGTTGTTACAGTATTTATTCATATCTGTAAAATGACAAAGCATGAAATCAATCTAATATCAAGACGGTTAAAAATGACAAGTGACCAATAGGGTCAGATCCGGCATACTCAGCGTCTATCGCTGATACTACACTTATTGCGCAGGTTGCTGAACACGTTGAAGCCGAAGTGCGGGATTGGGTAGTTAGGACATTGTTGATTGGATTATGTATAGATGCTCATAGTAGTTGTGCTTTTGATACTTAGATAGAAATGTAGGTGGTATCTCGTTGTCACTGCGGATTGTATTCTATGTTTAATTTGTTAAGATGTTGTAATGCTACACCACTCGTATGGGCGAGTGGTGGCAAGTAACACCCATGTGAGTTATATTACTGTAATTCCTTCCGCTGTGAGACGCCTTTAATTCCTGTTCACGTGAGTGATTATTACGTATTTGTTATGAGGGGTGTTACAAAAGTGGTATCAGAGCGGAGTACGCTTGATGACGACGATACTAGGTTAAGACAGTGAGCTTAGGATTTGGGGAAAAATTGGAAACGTTTTGTGAGGTACGAAACGTTGTGCTTAATGAAATTATGTGTTGGCAGAGCCTTTGGCCTGCAAGTGAAGCCCTTGGGGCACACGAACGAGTTGATTGTATTAAGGTGCCTTATTGAGAAGCGAACGGTAATACCGACATCTAGTGGTGGTGTGAGCTAGGAAGCTGACCAAGGGCATACAGGCCCGGGAATATTACCCCTGTTAGGGTCCAGTTGAGAGCTCGGCCAGGAGGAGACACAAACGTCATGGATACATTGGCGACAGTCCGCCTTCATGTGGAAGTCCAGTACGAACTACCGCCGACAGTACCCTCCCGCCACAACCCAATGAGTATAATACAACTAAGAACTATAATCCCCGAACATAGGGAAAAGGGCTACTAAGCCAACAGACCGTCTAAACACTCTCGCAGCGAATGAATAATTCCTGCTCCTGTAACACTAATACAACCTCAACTTCATACCTCCATTGACGACCAAGCGACGTGCTAATAGGCATTACCAGAGGCGAGCGCCACTACTGCTACAACATAGTGGAAAGGATCACCCAAGAACATCAGGGCAAGCGGACCGGGAGCACGATGAACTCCGCGAGACCGTCGCCCGTAGGGGGACCTTTAACCACCAAACTGTAAAAAGAAATTATATGAGAACGTAAAGGAACTTTGTGAGAATACCGTCCCGTTATGTTCAAACTTCAAACCTAAACTTCTGTGCACACAATACCGTGACACTAGTCCCGCTGGTGGTACCTATAGGGAGACACCGTCCAAACGTTTGCGAAATTATAAATATAATGTGAGGAAGGACTTGATTATTCTAATGACAATGTGGTCAGGAAAATTTCCCAAATCCAAATACCATCTTATTCATGAACAATCACTCTAACAGTGCTTAAACTACCAATGCAGCAGTGAGAACAAGTCGGGAACCGACAACTCTACCTGCATGGTGCGCTTGCCACTGCAAGCGCTGATTTAAACAATGTACCAGTAATTCGTCTACCCCACGCATTGCCACTGCAAGTGCTGCAAACAATTACTACCGCAAACAATTACCACTGCTATTATCGTTACAAACAAATACTGTAAACTACGTAGACCTATGGTACGACACCATGGCTACCCATAATCACCAAACAATTGTACACCTCTAGTATAATCTACATAACTACAATTGTTACAATAACCATCAGATATGAGGCCTGCAACCTCAGAAGGACCTGACGAGTCCGGCTAATGTAATGAAAATGGCACACCAGCCCATAACAAATTGTAACTACTAAACGAGAACGAGTGAAATGACACCGGCTTAGGAGCCAAGGTAACACAATTTAGTTATCAAACCATTAAATGGCTGAATTGGAAGTGGACGGTGAAACCTGATTCCGGGGATCAAGGAAAACCAACCCAAAATGTGGGTGAAAGGTTAGTGCAACATGGTGCTGATCACACCAGAGTCGTATGACTCCTGAAACTCTTCACAAGTTGCCAAAATTAATTATAGTAAGGATAAACAAACTGCAGTACTAGTTACAAACAACTAGCAACAATTTAGCAATAAGATATTAAATAGGGGAACTTATGATTAATAGTTACGTTGTATATATATATGAATCATATAAATAAAACTATGAGAGAATACGATCGTATAACGATCGCTGCCATACAGTTTCCAACTATATCGTATGCGCAGTATTTATAGTTCTCACTTACATTTATGTCTGATGATTTTCTTATATCTTATGTCACATTTTATATTATACATTATACTATGCAACTTATATTAAGAACTTCATCGTAATATCTTGTCACATTTCAGGACATATATTTATAATTCCTAAGGTCTACGTTATACTAACCTTAGTTTATAAACTCCATTTCCTCATTAAATAATATAACCCATACTTTTAATAAAAACTGTATTATTGCCAAAGGGCATGTACATCAAAATTCTTACTCCCACCAACTCCTAATACTTTTCCAATATTCAGTATTGCCACATATTTAATAGATGTTATACACATCATACGTTATAACATTTTAACCTTGTAATAAAAGTAACTTATAGTTCACTAACTATAAGTACGTATACGCCAACCTGTGATGAACACAGGAGAGTTGGTAAAACGTATCAGTCCACAGATGGACCAAGAGTGAAAAGAACAATTCTACCGTAATACGGACATTATCAATACCTTCGCAATAATGAACGCGAATGAACACTGAACACATGAATAATTACCACCTCTGAGCACTACCTTTACCAAGGAGTGCCATGTATGATTATGTACAATTAATAGTGATCAACGTCAAGATTAAGTTCTATATGTATTAGCAATATCATACAGATTATAAAACAAGTCCCAAGTAGAGGAATGGCTACCGCCATTGGCGTCCCGCCATGTAAAGAAAATGATAAGTATTAATTTATGTTAAAAACATGTCGTTCACTACTGTGACGACTGTCAGTGATGAATGAACATGTAAGTTGGATCAATGACAACCACCTAAATCGATATTACAAAACACACAAACCAACCGCTGAATAGCGTAAATAGGCAAGTACCTAATGTACAAATAAGGGGCATAAACTCAGGAGACCGGGAACACCGACTCCAGCTACAGTACATGCCGTAAGCAATGGGAATAACAATCATGAGTTACCAACAGGCGCCATACCGCGCACCTGAGGTATAAATAACTGCAGTTACAAGTAACTAGCAATAAACAATAAGTAACAACAAGATATTACTTACTAGCGGAATACCAGGAGTATATACCAGCATGTAATGTTAATCACTAATAGTGATCAATGTTTAGTCCTATTGGACGAACCTGATCTTATGAGAAGTGACATACAAGGACTCACTTATAATACTTGTAAAAAAACAACTCATTTGCAGTACCATCAATGAGAATGGTTGGGAATTAAAGAGCCAAGATGCTCAAGCAATCAAACAATCTACAATACACCCAATTAAACGGAACAGTGAACGCGTGTAAATACACAAGTATGAGGACTTACCCTACGCCGTATCAGGAAGCATAGGCAAGATGTGATAATGACTAAAATTGGAGGGAAGAATTATGTATATACTCATCGAGATCGAAACAGGAGAACTGACATTGCTACCTCAGCACCAATATTACATAAACGATTGCAACCATACAGACGAATCAACGTTTAACGTCCAACCGGTTAGCGACCAAGTGCTACCACTAATATGTTACTAAGGAAAGGAGTCCAGGGAACAAAAATAATGTTCCAACCACCTTACCACCATACTGCTAGAACATTAGAATCTACGACTAGATAACCAACATTACGGACCAATCAACATCAAACTACAACAAGGACAACCATCAAGAGGGAGATTGACAATAGAATACTTCACAATAGTCGTGTGGCGGACGCTACCAGTTTACTAAACGAGACATGGGACGACCGCACTCCGATAGGAGCATGTGGGCCTGACAGACTTATTTATAGGTTAGTCAGGTAAGTAGTAATGTATCAGTATGGTACCCCATGCATGTAGACAAGTAGTGTTAGGAACACGAGAAGTAGTCAACTCCGTACTACGGACAGTGATGCAGATTACCTCGAAGATGGACAGTGATGCAGATTACCAACGGGCTAGAGAAACCAACAACCTACAACACAGAGTAGCAGACGATACACCGTGAAGACAAGGAGACCCTTCAAGGATGACGAAGCAGACGACAGACACAAGAAACCACTATATGGACGAATAATACGTAGAACCCTTATAAGGATCATGCAAGTTCTTGCAATCCAGAGGAATCTACCAAATGATGTGAACATAAACGCGGACTACGCAATGATAAGAGACAAGCTAAATGCTAGCAGATACCTTAAGAAGGAATAATAGACTTGGAATGTACCACTCACATGACAATTCGCTCATCTTATCTGTTGACTCTTTAGATATTAGCTGCTGAGAGTTTACGCCTCTGCACTCTGTGGGACTGAGTGTTTTGGTATTGCACTTGTGCAGTTATTAATCTAGTGGAAATACAGAAAGATGCAATAGATATCAACAAGAGTGTGTATCAAACAACTACAACAGTGAATTACTCTGGAACAAACCACCAGGAGACATGGATGACAATCATCATCCACGTGGACATATAGGCTGGTAAAAGACAAGTGCAAAGAGCACAAAGTACTAACAAGAGCCAATGTCATATTATACCACAAACAGAATATCAGTGGGAGAAGACGAATGTTCATGGGTCTGCACCTCATACAGAGCGAGTGGGCCCATTAGAACGAACTTGGGAGAGAGCACAAATACGTGCCTCACCCTTTACATATATTTAAGAGCCCGAAGGGGCTAGAGTCATACCCGTCTCTCTGATATGAGAGTTAGAGAACTCTATGAGAGCCAAGTATCCAGCGCTCCTTGTGGAGCGGCTGTCGAGTACTTGTGGGATACGGGGGCGTAACCCTTTTTAAGGGGGGTAGAGCCTCTTGGCTGTGCACATGTTTGCACTAAATTCTGTTATTTCGTATGCGGGTCATACAATAGATTGTTGGTATGTGTGTGGGTGTGCGAGGCATACGATGTTGATTGTTGGACGTTGTTTGTGATGTGTTTGTTCATTTTGTTGGTGTTGTTTGGTACGCGGGGCGTACGTGGTTGACTTGTTGTGTGAAATGTGCGCTTGTTGTATGTATCTTATGAAATACTTGTTGAAATGATGTGTCTACATACATGAATGTAGTACTGTTCCTTATGATATGTGTGATATACATACTTATAGTACCTTGTAGATTGATTACATGTGGTACAGTCCGGATACAAAGTAAATCCTTAAGATATGGAATGTGTGATAGTGATAGGGTATGACACCTCGGGGAGGTTGTCAGGATTGGTAGAACCGATAGGAAATGAGGGTGCTGATGGATCACCTATATCCATATATGTTTGAACTAACGCCACAATTGAGGGCTATGTGCGGCATTAGCACAATACGATGTGTAAAGGATATATCACATAGATATACACTATGGGATTATATGGGTAGTCGTTAATACACCTATCTAAGTAAAGCGACTTCGGGACGAAGTCTTTTTAAGGGGGGTAGATTGAAATACCCCTAAGTAATTAAATATTGATTAAGCATATAATCAATTAAATTAACGCCAAACATGCCCTAAAAATAAGTCGAACGTAACAAAGTTTTCAGGAAGCCAAAGGTATGTGCATTGTTTTGTGAATAATAACCAATAGTGCAAAAAATATATATGATAACATTAGCCACTTAATCAAACCTATGGTCAATATAATTCCTTGACCTGGCTAACATGTATTCCGCCAGTTTAAGACTGGTAACCGGGCACGTTAACATTCTCTATTATAATTATGTGTGACTCATTATGCTTACCTTGTTGAAGTAAGTTCATAACACCTTAATACATTAAGGTATAAACAATCAAGCATGTAATAACTTGTGAACAAACGAACAGTTTAATATTACCGTACTTATGTACATACAGATATATATGTGCATATACACAACGTTACAAGATTATAACGTTGTACATGTAACTAAAACGCGACAAATGAAATAGTCGTAACCGTATATGGATAAAATTAAAAACGTGACGTAACGAAATAGTAGTACATATATAGGTACATATAACTACTAACGTGACATGTTAATACAAGTCACTTATATGCAAGAAATAGGCATAATAAGGCTGAGGAAAAAATAAAAGAGCAATATGCTCTAGCCGGGATTCGAACCCGAGACCTCTCGTACATATCCCGAAACCTTAACCACTTGAGCTATGCTCGAATTCAGTATAATATACCCACGAATTATATCAAGTAGCAAAGCTACCCACTTATTCCACATTGAACTACTACTCTACTACCAAACCGTCCCTAAACTCCAAGTTTTCAACTACCGACAGAACAAGAAAAGAAATTGCTCAACAGTGTGCTGTTCTTCCCCCATGCTGATGCATGTCTCGAAAGCTATACCCGACACCCTCTGTTCCACCAGTATGGGCACTTCCTATTAAAGACACACAACCTTCTCAATTCCCTCCACATGCAACTCGGCCTTGGCATGTCCAGAAGCTCGTCAATATCCACTGTCCACTAGCGCAGGATTCTGGAAAAAAAGTTATGGAGCTAATTGACACAGAACGTAAGTGGGTAATCAACTTCTCTTCTTCATTCTCTTACTTCTGAGCCCGAAAACTTCTACCCCAGTCTCTGATTCTTCTTGATGCTTGCCTGGAAATGGGTGCTGCAATCCAGGAAAACTGAAACAGCACGGTCAGGAGGAAAACAGCAGGAAATCTCCCCATGCTCCCCTGATTTTTCACAAACCGGTAATGCCATTTCCCTCCATGTTTGTCTGTTCACCTTGCTCTATCAGTTTTGTTTCTCTCCTTGTAAACCTGAAACGATTTCACTCATGAAACCTTTACCTCTTGATCTCTGACTCCAAGTCTTTAACTCTCTTTTACCTCTCTGAATGGGTGCTGATCAGGCTCCTGAAAATCTGGAACAAATCAGTTCAGAAGACCATCAAGTACGATATCTAGAGATTCTGGAATGGAACAAGTCCTCTGCAAAAAAAAAAAAAAACTTCTACGGGTAAGATCATGAAACCAGAAAATTCTGGTTGATTAATTCCTTCATCCTTCTGTCCTCATGTCCGAGATTCTCTAGTTGTTTAACTCATTTCCTCCTCAAGCGCTGCTTGACTCCGCCAGGAATTGTAACTCATGAAGAGTGTACCAAGATCCCATGCATGATAACTCAATTCTGTTTCAACAAGAAAGAAACACAACCAGGTAAATCTCTTAGCAGTCTGCTCATTATTTGTTACCTGTTTTAGCCGGCCTGACCACTTGAGAAAATTTCCTCAGCTATGGTCGAGTGACCAAAATGCTGGAAGTCTCGCTTGCGCCAAGAATCAACCTGGGAAAAACAGCTAAGGTGCTTAAGTGGTGAGCCATCCTTAAACTTGATACACAATAGAAACGAAAGAAACCAATCTGCCAAATATAACCTGGTAACTTGTTCAGTATAACTTGTTCAGTTCTGAAGCTTTGTGTTTCTGTTCATCAACTTCTCAGAGTGCGGTTAATGTTGTTGAGGGTTGCTCTTGAGAATGAAATCACATTAAACTAACTAGCTAAGCAACTAAAGAGCTCTAAAAGAACAGAAAAGATGCCTAAACAATCTGCTGTTGAAGAGTGCTTGTCAAAGCGGATAAATATGTCAAACCTGTAACATATAGTGTTGGTGTGCCAAATGCCCTTTGGGTAGTCTTGAGATGTTAATACGTTTACAATACTATGCCTACACCTGATTAAGTGTCTAAACGTGAAGGTGTGGAGAAACAAGAAACAAAAAAAAAACAAGAAGCAGCGTCAAAAGTTAGGAAACAGATGCACCAGTTGCACCTCTTGTTCTATTTCAGTTTCAGTAGCCACACTATATTGTGTTAGATTGAGTCTGAGAGTATAAGCTATACTAAGATCTTAATTAAACATCTAAACCATTTGAGGGAATTGGAAAAACAGGAATCATGCACAAGACAGAAAGAGAGGGTAACCTGATCGTGTGGAAGTATATGGCAGTTTTAAAGTTGCAGTTCTATTGGTTTCTTGATTCAGTTTTGGGACTTCGCACCAGTCCTGACTTATTGTCTTGGGTTATCTGAGAGCTAGAGCAATAATGAAATACCTAATTAAGCAACTAAAGCAGTGGGGAAAAAACTAAGAGTAGATTAGATAAACAGAAGCAAAACAGAAAGAGAGTAAATGGACAGAAGCCAACAATAGCAGAAAAAAAAACTCATCAGATTATCAGTTTTCAGATTCGTGAGCAGTTTCTGTATAGAGAATTAAGTAAGTATGATGGGAGTAGTTCGAGTTTAAAGAGAGGAATAAACACCTAACTGAATAAGAAGTACTTAGGGATAAATCGAAAATCAGACTAAGTAAAAGGAAGACAGTAATAAGAAAAGGTTGCATCAGTTATGGTTTCAGTTCTACTTCAGTGTAGTGTTGTACTGAGAACTCAGGGGGGTGTCACTTACTGTCTTAGGTTTGTTTTGGGGATGAGATCATACCAAACCACTTAACTAAGGAGATAAGGTAGATTTGGAAGGAAAGAAAAACTGAAGGTCAATCTGTAACCAAAAAGGGGCAAACAGAAACATCTGTAGTACTTCTTCCTTTTCTGTTTCAGGTTTGCACAGTTCTGTGTAAGGATTCTTCAGAGTCATTGGCTCAGTAACGTTGACTTGTTTAGAGTTTTAGAATCCCAAATAAATGCTCACTAAGTGGGTACAACAATTAGGAGGAGATGCAAATAAGTTTAGAAAACAGACAGAGAACAAATTAAGAGAAAGTTCAGTCCATGACTGCAGTTCAATTTCAGAAATTTTGTGTTGCTGTATAACTCTATACAGAAGATAAGAGTGTTGCAATGGTCTGTTAAGAGCTTAAAACTATATTAAGACACATAAATGAATCATTAAGTAAGTTGGAAAAGGTAAGAGATGATTTAGGTAACAGAAAACAAAACAACAGGAATGAGTATAGCAGTGCCAAATTTCAGTTTCAGGTCCTTTTGTCTTCTGTGTAAAGAACTCCCAGGGTTGTTAACCTTGATAAATTGGGTCTGTGTCAAGAATATATGTTTGATAACACACTTGACCAAGTGGGTAGACAACCCTTACGAATTAACAATGAGATTAAAGGAACAAAAAGAAAGTAACAGGAAAGAGAAATAACAGTCCATGAAACCAGTTTCTGTTTTCAATTTCAGGTCCAGTTCTAGAGTTGAATTAAGGAGCTGATGAACCTAAACACACCTCTCACACATGAGTAAAGTTGTAGGCACTTGTAGGATGAATTAAAAATCAAATTAACAAATCGACAGAAGAAGAAAGGGGTAATACATCAGTCTGGGTCGTTTCAGGAATGGCTTCTGTAGGTGCGTCTGTATATTTGGTACAGAAACCGGTTGTGTGTTGTGCTGGATTCGGAATGAACTTAAAACCTCTTTAATGCATGTAACTAAGAGTGTAAACCCCTGGGGAGAGATTTGAAAGACAGACTTTCAAACAAACAGAAAAAAAATAAGAGAGTTCTCTGATTCATGCTTCAGTTTTTGCAAGTTTTTCTGGAAATATTGTCTTCTGTATAACCCAGTGACAGAGAGTGTGTAAGGGAGTTTACTGAGAGCTTTAGGAGCCTAACACCAGGCTAGTTCTCCTGACCAACTATGTTAACATTTGGGGAGGGCTGGAAGTTAAGATTTGTGAGTAAAGAAAAGGGAATAAAGGTGAGTATATCAGAATGGATGTTTCAGTTTTAGTGAGGTTGTTCTCTGTATAGCTGTCACAGTAGGTATAAGTGGGTTATAATGGCCTGATAATAAATTTCTGAGCTAGCTAGTACACCTGATGAGGTTATAAACACTCGGAACAAAGTCAGGAATCAGTTTAATGTATTACAAATGGATTGATGAACTCGAAGAAAACTGGAAGAAGAAAAGTTATAAACTACATGTTTCAGATTTCATTTATTAACTGCCTCTGCGTAGCTGAGTGGCAGTAGAGATTAAGATACAGTATGATGTAAAGTAAGTGGTAAAACTGGAATGTTGAGAGTATGGGATTTGACGGGAAATGGAGTCAAGATATACTCTACCGGTAATTATAACAAGGATTATAAAACCTTGAGTTATATTCAGTACAAGTTTTAATGTTATAAACTTAAATATCTACACACGTTGTAAGTATGTGGATATATTGTGATCAATGAGAATTATATAAACAAGGAACACAAATGTATAATGTATTTACACTATATTCGGTACATACATGTAGTTACCAAACCTACATGTTATAAAGTTAATGACACATAAAATAGCGTATTATATAACATTATGGAACTAGTGTAACATAAATAATTATGTGTCTAAGGACATAGTTATTCAACTGTTATGCTAAAAGCATACATATATATATATGAACACGTGTCAAGAAATAAAACTATACACTATAGTTACAACGACATAAATACCAAAGTTAGTATAAGACTTTGGTTTGATAAATAAACCCCAGTGGAGTATCATAAGTGTATAATGTAAGGGTTCATGCTCTAATGTAAACCAAGAATTAACTCACACAACGAGTAAGGGGTTTATAAAATATTAATAACGATACTTTAACTAGTAACAAGTGTTAAGTCTGGGGACATAGTACTAGGACTTCAACCGTTATTCGGAACTACCGAATTGTGTGGTCATGTGGATTGACGCTTAGTGTTCCTTGTATTACTAGATTGCATTTCCGACGTACGCGCTCGAAAGCTCTAGTGGTCTGCACTGCACGAATCTAGTCATCGGTGTACGGTATGTAAAGGGATTTGATCCGAGTTGTCCTGAGGAATTCCTCGGGCTCGGATTTGTTTGATAAATAACTTGTGTGAATGTATGTGATGTATGTATATGATGTATGTGTATGATGTGTAGTTATGTTCATTGCATTATTCATTTATGCACGAACGTCCTACGGGACTAATATTACGTCGACTATAGATCGACTTATATAAAACTACATATGCGAAATGTGTGTTGTGACCACTGTTGTCTGACCTAATGCGCTAAGTATTACAAGTATGTATTTATAACCTAAGTAAAATACTTAGGAACGGGACACGACATTGTCGGTCTCTAGAGCTTTGACTCAAACGTGAATGTTACCTAGAATAATTCTAGGCATGCGTAAGACCCCTAGGGCAGCCAACAAATTAAGTGATGTACTCCATAACAAAACTGTAACTGACTACCTAACTGACAAAGCTAACAGTGGAGTGTGATTGAATGTGATGATGTACCTTAATCCAGACAGTCACTGGCTGCTGGTCGCGCGTAGAGATCTCTTGGGTTATCCCGTTTCGGGTTTTCCCTAGTTAAATCCTGATCGAGCCTAGATAGATCGTCAGGCGGAGTGTGCTACCGTTGGCACCAGGCCCTTGGCCACCTAAATGGACGCCTCTACAAAGGCAAAGTGAATAGCCCAGAGTCTTCGGATGATCAGGGCAGTGAGCACCTTGTGTGTACGTGGGACTACAGTCCAAGTGAATATAATTCGGGTTGTCCTAACTGACTCCCAACAGTGCTAACCAAAACTAATAATATGTGAGGGCCCGGGGGCCGAATGTTGTACTGTGCTAACTAAAATTAATGATATGTGAAGGCCGGAGGGCCGAGTGATGTACTATGTGATGATGTTAACGTACGATGAATGAGTTCTCAATACCATTGTATTGTGTGATGTATGACAGTAATGTGTATATCCATATATGACTGTTTGGATTGGATGAATGAGTATATAATCATGCATGTTGTTACAGTATTTATTCATATCTGTAAAATGACAAAGCATGAAATCAATCTAATATCAAGACGGTTAAAAATGACAAGTGACCAATAGGGTCCAGATCCGGCATACTCAGCGTCTATCGCTGATACTACACTTATTGCGCAGGTTGCTGAACACGTTGAAGCCGAAGTGCGGGATTGGGTAGTTAGGACATTGTTGATTTGGATTATGTATAGATGCTCATAGTAGTTGTGCTTTTGATACTTAGATAGAAATGTAGGTGGTATCTCGTTGTCACTGCGGATTGTATTTCTATGTTTAATTTGTTAAGATGTTGTAATGCTACACCACTCGTATGGGCGAGTGGTGGCAAGTAACACCCATGTGAGTTATATTACTGTAATTCCTTCCGCTGTGAGACGCCTTTAATTCCTGTTCACGTGAGTGATTATTACGTATTTGTTATGAGGGGTGTTACACATAACCTTAACATAATACAATTCACCATCTCCATTGCTATACAAACAAACTCTCCTGTGAGGTAACTAAAGTGAACTCTAATTACCATGTTCCCGCACTTCGGCTTCGATAATAATCAACAACCTGCATAATGGTGTAGTATCAGCGATAGACGCTGAGTATGCCGGGCTTGGACCCTAATGGTCACTTAGTCATTTTAACCATCTTATTATTAGATTGGTTTCATGCTTTTCCATTTTACAGTTATAATCAATACTGTATATACATGTAATATACATAATCATCCATCCAACACAAACATTCATTTAATATTACAAACAACAATTGTATATCGAACATATCGAATAATTACAGTATAATGTACAATGTACATTTGCTGTAGCGTACAGTTTCCATAGTTAATTTTCCCTTGGCCTTTAAGGCCCCATCCAAACCATGTTTTTTATACCAGTTGGGCGTCATGTTAAGACAACCTGAATACCTCACCATGGACAGTAGTCCTCCCGTACACACAGAGGTGCTCAGTTCGCCAGAAGTCCGGAGGCCCCTAACTATTCTCTTTTGTCTCGTAAGACGTCCATATAAAAGGCCGCAGCCACCTGACCCACGATCCAAATAGGGCTCATTAGGTATAAACCTGGAGCGGAACCCAATCGGGAACCCCTCAGTGATCACAAATGCGCAACCAGATAGTTCATAAACTACACTGGATTCCTCACCTCAACTCACACCATCTCTCTCTCATAAGGTTTAAGATTTGCTCTTAGTCTTATGGAGAATACAATTTATTAGTTAGCTGCCCAATGGGTCTCACGCATACCTAGAAGTAATCTAGGTTATATTCATGTTCGAGATCCATGCTCTAGAGACCGACAATGTCGTGACTCGTTTCCTAAGTGTTTTACTTAGGTTGCCATATACTTAATATTAATACTATGGTATTATATCAAGTAACTGTCTTGTTATCACAATAACATATATGTATGTTTATATAAGTCGATCTATAGTCGACGTAGTGTTAGTCCCGTAGGACGCTCGTGCATAAATAATTAATGCAGTAGCACACAATCACATACATGTATCCAAAAACACTTAACACACAAGTGATATCAACCAAATCTGAGCCCAAGGAGTTTCCTTAGGACAACTCGAATCAAACCCCTTTACATACCGTTCACCAAGACCAAGGATGCGCAGTGTAGACCACTAGCTCGTCAAGCGCCTCCGTCTGAAGTATGATCTAAACGGTAATAAAACTATAAGTCAGTGTCCATGACTAACTACATCCGGTATTTCTGAATAACAAGTAACCCCGACAGTTCATCCCCTGATTTCTACAGTTATTTGTTACGGGTTTCTTTAAACCGGTCGGCTTTGTTACTAAAACTCGTACGTTAAAATATTTCGACTGTTAAGTTAATCAGCTATATTTCTTTAATCTTATACACCATTAAATTTAGGTACATAACCTATAGTTGCATGTATGCATGCATTATTATATTATATTAAATTATATTATTTTTCCACCAACCATTATAATACATGGTATTATATAATCCATTATCTTTAGCAAATTATATTTGCATTAAAAAACTTATAACTAATAGTTTGTAACTTTTTTTTAATAACCACCACCATTATATTATATGGTTTCCAACCATAATATATATCCATCCTTATATACATTTTCTGTATATGTATATTTACCATACAAGTAAGTTTAATGAGTTATATAACTCTTATATTATATGTTACATTTTATCATCTTATATTAGATGATTATTCCCATTAGTTGTATTATATTATACAACTTATATCAAGATTATTATCCTAATATTATGTAACATTTTATGTTGTATTTACAACTCCTAAGGTTTATTCAATAAATACCTTAGTTTATAAATCTTATTTATTATAGTTTGTCACATCATTTAATGTGAATATCCTTATATTAATTCCATTTAAACCATATAATTGTTATAACATTATAACATTATAGACCATAATCTAAAATTCATATTTCCAACTCTTATAATTCGGTACAGCCCTTTAATTTATTTAAATTCCATTTGACCACATAACATTATGTAATGTTACACCATATAATATCATATAATATGATATTTTTATTCCCTTTAATTTATAACTTATAGTTTTTATACAAAACTATAATATCTTGCCACATGGGCACCATATGAAAACCTTATTCTTTTTCATAATCCATAGTTTCCTTTATATACAAAATCACCCCATTACTTATACCATGTATATATATATATCATATAATATAACATTTTTAACTTATAAAATGGTATAACCTATGGTTATATTTTTGTAAAATTCCTCACAGACCCACCAAATTCCTATAATTGCCATTTGGCCCAATTTATAACATATAGTTTTATAATGTCATTAAAACTATATATTATACATATATCTTAATAAATACTCTTATATAATTCTAAAAATCACCAAATTTCACCAAAGGGTTATAAATATTATTACTAACCCATATACTTTCAGTATTTACTATTCCACCACATATATTTCTCCAAAGTGTCATAATGACATAATAAATATATTATACATATATAGTTTATTTTAATTCCAAAATCAACCCAATAAATTCCTAATAGCCCATGGGTGTTTATAATACCATTATACACCCTTGACTTTCGGTAATAACATATTTACCACATATGATATAAAATTGATACAATTAAATACTTATCTTATAATAAAACCTTAAATAAGTTATCTAACTTATTTAATTTGGTCAAAACCTACCATATTGTAACACCACTACTAATCCTGCTCCTAAAAACAATATAATCGCAGCGGTTAATAATAGACTGTCGTTCTAATGGTGTCACTGTTATCACTCGCCCATACGGGTGATAACGAGTTACCTGATAATCAACATGCGAAACGTATTCCCGCAGTGACCACAAGAGATAGCAGTACTTAAACAATTACACCTCGGTTACTCAGTCCGAGTCCAAACCAAACATAGTATCATACCGTACCAAGTTTAAACCAACTGTAATATCACAATAGTCACGTCTCGCGTCGACCCACCAGCTAGTCACCTGCATAAAAATGGTTTGTGGTATGGAATCAGCCCCTGCTGAGTATGTCATCACATGCCCCGTCATGCCCCCTCAGACCCCTCAATTTTTGGTCGAGAGCATGAGATTCGATACATGCAATACCGTTTTAATATTTAAACTGTATAATAAATAACAGTAATAATACATACAACACACAACCAAACACACATATATACCACTAGTAGAAACCAATGAACAACAAGCGAAACACGATGGAACAACAAACAATTAATTCTCGTCATGGTGTAGAAACCAAGAATGTTCGCCCCTGTACAAATCTCAATTGTATTAATTGTTCAGTTATACCTAGTGACAATGTCTTGTTAAAAACGACATGTCTCTAATTACCCATAAATTATGGCGGGTCACCCACGGCAGTAGCCACTCCAACGGTAGAGTCTCCGACCAACGAGCCATTCTAGCTCACGGGAAATTTTCTTGATACTTACGGACCCGTACGCGGACATCCTGACATCATTTTTGTGATCACACGCGCACCACCACAGAGCCATCCTCTTGGCTTTACTATCTTTCCATTATTTAATTATACCATCGCATCGCATTACCTTTTTTTTCTAACACAGCAACTAAGGTCATTAGTCCAATCCGGAGTCTGTAAACTCAGGATCCAGTGTTAGATACGAGAGCGGCGTTTAAAAAGGCCAATGCTCCGTATAAAAGTCTCAGATATATGTATATCTTATTATCATAGTGCTACAATGTTTTTCTAACGTTTCTTATATTTCATATAAGATAGCACCATAGCCGCTAGTTCGTTTTATATATAGGTCCATATATACGAACCAGTACTGTTAACTCAACAACAGTAAATAATAAGCAGCTATAAATATACAGTTTATGCATATTAATTAACACATTCAGACAAACAATCTTATCACAGATCACACAGAAGTCTGAACTGAGGAAGCCCTCAGAGACAATCAGAGACACATAACAACATACCGTTCACCCTGATGTATTACGGTGGAGTATGAATCAGCAAGTTCCTATGCTCCTTGTGTCGTCTCTAACAGTCTAAACAATACATAATTGAAATACCCCAAACCTTAGTATGTTGTGTAAATGTTAAACTATAGTATTTAAAGGCTAAAAAGTGCCTTAGAAACATAAATGAATCATTTAAACCATGGTAAACACAATAAAACACTAAGACATGGTTTGAGCAAAAACATGCTCTAAGCTTGGAGTGAACTTGGTTAGGACCCAAAGAGCCTACCAAGACTTGATAATGTTTAATTATGACTTTATAAGGCTAATTAAGTCCTTAGGAAACTTTGGTAGACAATGAAACCAAACAAAACACAAATAAATACCTTAAGGTCAATAAGAGCAAAAATGTGCTCTAAGCTTGGGATAAATGTGTATAAGACCTAATGGTCATACCTATGCCTCATTTATATGTTAATGAACATATTAAATCAATTACTAAAGAAAACCAAGCTTGAAAACAAGTTAAAACACAAAATGTGCTTTAAGGAGTCTTAAAGCACGTTTTTGAAAAATTGTCTTGTAAATGAGTTTTGAATGGCTAAATGGCCATCATTACTCTTTAATTAACATGTGTACTATATAGTATCACATTTGGGTGGCTATATTAATGGGAAATCAAAATTTCACTTCTAAGTGCCTTGTTTAGGTGAATAGTGATTTTTTAAGCTAGTTTGTAACATATAATGTTATAAGTGAGACAATTGACTAATTAAGTCTAAAATACCCCCTTGCTACTATTTGGGGCCGGTTTTCCTTAGTGACTCACCACCCTACACAAACAAATGAGTTAACTAAATGATAAAGCAAAAGTTACTATTCACTTTAGTACAAATATCTTCTAAAAGCAAAAGCAAAACCTCATTCTCCATTCCCCTCCTCATTCACACGTATCCAACCTCCTCCAACCTCCTTCTTCATTCTCTTCTACGGTTTGCAATAGTACCACACACCAAACTCCATCTTTGATCTCTTGTATCTTCTAGCCCCATGGTCCAAATTCAATTTCAAGACCACCATTCTCTTAGTTAAGTCAAGCTCTACAATCTTGTCTTTTCAAAACTTCAAAACCACCATTTCGGTGCCAAGGAGAACTTCCATGGAAGGAGCTTGAGCTAATATTTTTATGCCTTGTTGATCACCTTTGCTTCAAGGTAAGGAAAAACCAAAGAAACTTCATTTCCTTCACTTTTGATGTTGACCGAAAATGCACCTTGTAATGGTGTCTTCTCTTGTCTTGTTTTAGCTTCATTTGAATCTTCCAAGGGCTTGGTGGAGCCCTCTCTTGATAAGTATTCAAGCTCTCTTTCAATTCCAAGGTAAAACAATCATGTTAATACCTTAAGATAATATATGTAACTAGGGTTTACAATGAGATAAAGCTTAAAGCTTATATACTCATTTCAATGTTGGTATATTGTTTAGTTGTTGGCAAGGAACCAAATGCCTTACCGGTTTTACAAGGAAACAAGAAAGAAATTTGTGAGGAAAAGAGGTAAACAAGCTATCTCAATGTGGCTTAATGCCTTAGGAGAAATAAGCTTATGATGCTTGTTAAAACTACCTAAAGAGCAAATGGTGAATGACCTAGTAAAGTGTTCTCAAGGAGACTAGTAAAAGAACATATGTCTTGGTGTATGTATTTGTAGGTCAAAGGCATTATTATGTGGGAAATTCAGTGTTTAAGGATTATGCAATTTAAGGGCCTAAGAGCCATGCTATTTAAGGGCCTAAGTGCCAAGCAAGTTTAATTATGCACTATATTGTGATGTAGTGTAAATTTGGTGAAGTTTTGTGAGTGATAATGTTCTTGATGGAATTAGGTGTTCTTGAGTGTTTAATGGTGAAAACTATGAGTTTTGGAAAGATGATGTGCTAAGAGAACCCATGGCGAAATTTGGGGAAATGTGTAAGAAGTTCTAAGTGTTTAAAGTGAGTTTTGGTGAACTAGGAAGGGTTAAAGGTGAATAAATGTTTACTTGAGAAGAAAACATGTGTTAAGGTGATTTAGAGTGATGCAAGGATTTAGGTGTTGTCTTGGAAGTTCTAGGAATTCAACGTGTGTTTAGTGGATGTGTTTAAGTCTTGGAGGAGTTGTTTAAGGTTTAGGTAATGTTGAAAGTGTTAAGGAATTTTACAAGGAAATAAGTAAAGGCTTAAGGAGTTAGAAAATGAGTCTCATGGATGTTGTATGTGGATATAAGGTTACCAAATGTTGTTAGGAAGCATTAAAAGGCCTTAGGAGAAGTTTGGTGAAGATTTGGCAAAGTTTGGGTAAGTTTAGAAGGAGACCGACCCAGGGGTCCGACCCAGTTTTGGGTCGGTCGAGCCTCTGTTAGATGTTAGGAAAGTGTTCGGTAATGGTCCGACCCAAAAGGGTGGGTCGGACATGGGTCGGTCGGTCAAGTTTCAAAGGAAGAAAATGTTCGCACATGGTCCGACCCAGTCGAGTGAGTCGGACGTGGGTCGGACGGGCATGTTGATAAGGAAGTAAAAGGGTTCTGTAATGGACCGACCCAGCTGTGGGTCGGACGGTGGGTCGGTCGGACCAAAAACATGGTTTAAGGTTATGAAATCATATGTGATGATGGGGATTGGTAGGTAATGATGTTATAAGGATGTTAAGGACATGTTAGGTGAGTTTTAATGACAATAAAGTGGGCTAAAGGTTGTATTAAGATGCGAGAGTAAAACGTGTTAAAAATGTAAAGCTATTTAACCAAGTTAACGGGGAAAGTTATAAGCATTAGACTTTAAAACAAACATGTTACCCCAATGTTAATAAAAGAACATGTCATGTCAATAGTTGTTCGAGAATTGCTCGAGGAACATAAGTGGACGTGGTAAAGTGGACCCCGGTGACAGGTATGGTTTTCTTGCAACCTGTGTCCTACCGGATTACACCGGCTTGTATGCCAATGTTTTTCTGAGTGTTTGCCACCTTGTAAGATAAAACATGTAATGAGTTTATAGTAATTCATTTATGTGGCGAATTTGGCCTCCGATACCATTAACCTCAAATATGTGTTAAACCTTAGCTAACCAAATCTAGGAACACATGAGCGATCGGTATTCGGGGTTAACGACCCGAACATTGGGAATGTGCTAACCACGGCTATGTATGAGTTAGTTGGATATTGTTGTTGTATGCAAGTGTGTGAACCTCCCTTGTGTGCTTAACTCGGTTATGATACCGTATGGTGTGTGGTTGTGGTAGGCTCCATAATGGATCTCTAACTACTTATTTATAAGAGTCTATGGGCTAATGGGGGGGTGAGGAGTCCGGTTGTTCCGGCCACGCGTGTGATGGATGGGAGTCGTTATCATATCCGGTTCGGCTCTCTTGGTGTATGTTTAGGTGGTATTCCAATTTGGTTTCAACCTTCCCTTAGCTTATCCAAAGCTAGTTTACTGACTCACGTCGGGCCACAGGGGCATACTGTGTTGTTTGGTGTGCTTGGGATCACTATATCCGACACACCTTGGGTTTAAGTCAACCGTTCAAATAACAGGATGGTGATGAGGTAATTAACGAGCTTGGTATGAGTTTGGCAACAATCTCTATGCTCATGGTATGTACTAACTATGGTGGAAGGATCTTAATGTGAACCGTTCTCAGGTGATATGTAATGTTATAATGCTATGCAAATTCCCTTGCTATGCTTTGGTATATATATATATTGGATGTTTTAAAAGAATGCAACGTTGTCATGTGTACATCGAAGCAAGAAAGGTTTGTTATGTTTTGTTATGTGTGGAATGAGTTATGTTGTAGGATATGGAATGTGTGGATCATGGAAATGAATCCCAGCTTGCGACAAGAGGCATTTGAGGATAACCCGATTAATGGGTACATGCCGTTCGTTAAGGAAGTAGCTCCATTTTAGAGGAGAGCCACTCTAGGGTTTAAGGAATCATTGGATGGTTGGTTAAGTGTGGATGTTTTGGTTATAGGTTGAGCCCATTGAAGCGAAATGCTATGTGTTGTATGGTTATGGCTTGTATGCATGATTTAAATATAATCAACTGCATGCTAAGACGACAATTAGTTGTGCGTGGCCCGGTAGCATGTGGGCTGCGGGATTACCATACCAGCAATGGTGCTGAGCCCCTTGGGGGCCACCCTTTCTCTCCTTTTCTATTTCAGGTACAAGGAGCTGGAAGCCGTTCGAGAGTAGGACGGGGCAGATGTTTTACATGGGTAGCCATTTAAATGGCGTGAGTATGATAGGCGTAGTAAGACCGAAGTTGTTATCGGCAGTAGTTTGTAAATACTCGGTACAGGGGGAGTGTATGAATATAATAAATGTGGAAGATGGAATGAGGATTGTATTGTGTAGTTGCTCGGGAATCTAGTCCATCAGACCGATACAAATGTACATGTATTAGCCTTGTTAGCCACGTGGGTGGTTAACGGCGTGTAACACCATTGGAATATAATGTGATGAGTTGAGTTTCCGCTGCAGATTGTTATTATGTGTTTGTTGTTGGATGGGGTGTTACAATAATGCTACTGATTAGCATCCCGTATGAAAATATAACCCTACGGTACCCCGTACCGTCACTAATATCTCCCGGTTAACCCCCCCGTTATAAACTATCAATGTTTGT
>JAIOTZ010001293.1:0-36009 GCA_023374045.1 Limonium bicolor
CCATACAAGTTTCCATTGGCATCCTTAAAAGATATGGACTTTATATTGCTATCTGAATGTATTGTTATCTCTGTTATCCAACTACCCACCGTGAAACTAAAAGCATCGCCGCCTGGACCACCCCAGGGACCAAGTGAAAGGCTTCTCTTTGGTGGCGCCGGTTGCAGAAATATGCCGGTGCAGATGAAGATGAAGTATCAGCTCTTCCGAAGAAACCAACAACAACACTATCGGTTATTGGGATGGAAAAAGAGTTGCCGCCGTTACTGTTTCCGAAAGGTCCGTAAGTTGTAAGGTTTGTAATAAAGGATAGTGATTGAATCAATGTATCACCACCGTTAACGTTAGGGTTTCCGTAAGTTCCACTTATGGATGTCAAGTACTCTGATGGCCAACGGAGTTGAATCTACAAAACAGATAGTATATATAGTCTATACACAGAATCGAATTAGATTGATCAGTATATCATTAGTTAATTAGATCACTTAATTCGGACCTTTTTCTCCTCCACAGTGCCACTGGCACTGCCTCTGGTAGTAGTAGTAGTTCTGTTGTTGTCTCCGAATTTACCGGTAATATGACCGTTGGCATCTCTGAAGAAAAGAGACACTATACTCATGGCATCATAGCGGATGATTATTTCGGTAATACCATCGATTGCTTTGTAACTCCAGAAATGGCCACTTTTCCCTCCCCATGGCCCTAATGAAATTAGGGCTCCTTCTATGATTACCTGAACACCACAAGTACGCATCGATCGCAATCGCATATAAAACAACCACAACCCAATTAATTAATGAAAACTACAGTACTAGCTAGATTTTATGTTTAAAACATTATGGTATTAATAATAGTAATTAATTTGGCTCGCGCACACGCGCCTTTTGACTGGTATTCATCAAGTTCTCCTCCGCGGACGGTGAAACAATTGGAATCTGCAGCAGCAAGTAATCCATTGAGATTATTAATTAATCTTATCCGTTTGTGGCCACCCACACCACACCACACCCACACACCATATATGCACATATGTAGGATAGGATAGGATAGGAAATAGGAATAGTAGCGTACCTTTTTCTCCTCCTCCCCAGTACTGTTGAAGTTTCTCCCTTCGAATTTCCCAGTAATATGACCGCTCCCATCTTTGAAGGAAATTGAGACTGTACTGTCATCTTGACGGATATTAATGTCAGTAATCTCCCGGCTTGCCCTGAAACTCCAAGGATCATCACCATCACCTCCCCATGGTCCTAATGATAACACTCCCTCCATTGATCCAGCCTGATCGATCGAGAGCAGCACCAACTATATTATTATTATATATATACATACCGTCCTCTACAGATCATTAGAGGATGATTTTTGATGGATGGTACAAAACGATATATTAAACAATAAAACTGGCAGCTGCACTGATATATTATATCCTTACCATGATTTTTGATGGCTCCTGCACCTTAATTAATTCTTGGATCCGACTATGTATTCTAAATATGGCTGTTTACGTGCATATATATAATATATATATATAGGGAGACTCCACGTTGGACTCTTCTTCCTTCGCGATGAGTTGTTAGTGTTACTTGTTATCCCTGATCGATGGACAAAACGACAAAATATTAAAGTTGACACCAAATTCATGCTGGATAGAAAGCAAAGGAAGGAGGTAAAGACAAATTAAAGATGATGATTCAGACATTGGCGTGCAATTAGAGAAAGAATTAAGACTGAATTACAATCTAATTAACTAAAATAAATTGTGACTAAATTATTCAAAAAATTGAAATAATTAATTCCCAAACAACGTTCTATATATAAAAGATCAATTAAAGTTAGTTGGAGTGCATGTCAAGAAAGAATTTAACTCAGTCCTTTCCTTTAGCCATAAACGGATAAGATTTGCAGAACAACATGCTTTTACCTACCTTCTACTTCCTTTTGTACCTGTATAAATCGTCGACGGAAGGAAACCACCATCCTTTCCTACAGTAAAAGTCTAACTGTTATCAAAAGTACATATGTAACAGTCTAAAAGACCGTGTGATCATGGTCTACGTTAGCAATCTTGCTTCGGTTTCGTGTTTCCTTATCAGCTAAGCAGAACAGCTTGCATTCTTCAATCAATTCATCAGAAGTCACCTTGGGACGTAAATTGAAACCTAAGTATCGAAGTTCCATAAGGCTATAAAACCCCCCGAAATAATCATCCGTGGATTTCAATTGAGTTTGGGTTTTCATTGGTCCCCATATGCCTCGACGGTCATCTAGTGGCTGCAAATGGCGTGCCTCTAGTATTCCTGCTATGTTTGCGTCTGCCTCCCACACTCCCCATCTGAATATGTCCCACTTCTTTCTTCTGATTACTCCTCAGATATTCTGGAAGTATATGTTGCTTCTCTTCTATTCTCTTACTTTTCCTGATGATCTGAGCAAAATTTGTAGAGAGATTTCCGGATTGGGTGATGACAATTGAGGCGTTTGCCAAAGTCAAGACATTTTTGGGCTGCAGTGAGGGTTGGACTGATTTGTAAAGGTTCTAACTGAGAAGAGGTGCAGGTGATGATTTGCGGTGGAGTAATTTGAAAATTATTTGATTGGGACGGCTGGGCTCATCTGCGAGGGAGAGGAGTTACTAGAGTGGCTGGTGGGAACGGGAATCGACTGGGTGACAGCAGAAGAATTTAAGGATTGAGGAACTGTGGTCTCTTGGCTGTCAGTGGCGGAAAGTTGTAGAGGTAATTCTTGGGAGGAGGAGAAAGGAGGCGATTCTTCTGGATGGGGGCCAGGATACTAGGAAACGTCTTTTCCCTGCCTACCTGATTATCCAACGCCGGCTGACAGATTAATGATTGTGTCTCCGGTCCATTCATTATCCTGAGAGAATAGGGACTTGTATCCGCCTTTTTCCCAAGATCCAAGGGGGGTGTTGGAAGTCGGGTTCCACTAATGATGATATTGGGTATCCAATGAGACTGCAACATTTCAGCGGATACTGGGAGTCTCGCATGCCTTGGCTCAATAATAAAATTCAGAATGTGTGAGGGCACTCCTTTAATTGTGAAAATGGCTCTACAATTATTAGCAACCGTAACAACTACCTCCTTTAATTTCGACATTTCTTTATTTTCTTTTACGCCTCTTCCCGCTTGTCTATACGACGTCGTAGATTGAGTATGTTTGGTTTGCTGATCTTCGCTCTCGTGACTTGTGTGTCGATCTATAGGGCTTACCGGAATTTGTGACTATGTGTGGGATGCTTGCGGCGGTGATAGGTCTACATCCTGGAAATGTTGACCAAACTCTTCCGACCAGAAGTCAACTACTCCACAGTGCATATTACTCCTTCTATTTCGACTGGAACCTCCTCGTTGATAATAGATTTTCTGGATGTTTGTAACACTGCCTGTATGTCTAAGTGTTTGGGTACTTGTTGCATATCTGTGATGATCTCTATTACTTGGCCCTGATGCTTCGTAACAGCGAAGATAGTGTCTTCTGACCATACTTGGAGTGGTATTCCCCGGACTGCTATGTTGGTCTTCCTTTGGGTTATTTGATCAGAGCTACACCATTCTTTCTTTTCCCAGCCCAGTTCTTCCCCTGTGTTCGATAGTCTGAAGTTTGCCGCATTTTCATGGCTACGGAAAATGACTACAAATTTCTTGTCGGTCAAGCCAATGATTTCTTCAATATCTCCAGCCCAGTCTGAAAGTAATCTATATGTTTCGAGGCGGTTGGATTGAGAGGGGGTGATGAGCACGTATCCTCTATCGAGCCTTTCCTTCATGGTAATGCCTGGGTCAAGGCTGATGCATCCTACTGGCTGGGCATTCGTCATATGAGGAGGCGCCACCGGGCGGCGACGGGGGGGTGGGGGTGGGGTGGGGGGTGGGTGTTGAGTGTTTTCTCTTGCGTGCACTTGCTCCGTCTGAACTCTGGGCGTCCACCGGGGGGTGTGGAATGGCAACCCATTAGTTTGAGCATCCTGTGTTCCTCTCTGTATCTGAGCTCCAGGAACGAAGCGTTTGGCAATAGCCGTCTGTATCTGGAGTACATTCCCATCCATTGTCTTTCAGTTGGTCTCTAATATGGCTTGATCTACTTCTGTTTTTAACTTGTATTCTACAAAACCATACCTGGTTTTTGTACGTATTCTTGGTACCTTTGGCAGGCGAAGTCCAATAATCTGCCCGAATTTGTCGAAAAGCCTCCAAATAGTGTCTGGTCTGGAAGTGGGACTGATATTGTCAATGAACACTGTCACGCCAGGTGTTGGTTTACGATCCTGAACAAGATTGTCAATTGCCATTATTATCGAGGTTAAGAAGGTGTGAGATAGGGAACGAGCATTGGGAAGGGGGTTGCGAAATGATTGATGTGTGGTTAGACGAAGATGAGGGTTGGGTATCAATTAAAATGGTGTCGCCTTGGCTAGCAAACGACACTCAGAGCTCTTTGGTTTTATCAAGATGTTCACTGGTGTCGTGAGGTAACCGGGAATGGGGGGAGGAGCTGATATTTAAGTTTTTTTATTTTATCTAATATAATTATAACACAAATTAAAAGTATTTAATTTATAGTGTATATATGTCACCAATTACATAAAAAAATTATATGACTACATACACATATGTCTATTAAATAAAATTTCCATAATTTTATAATATTATGTTGTTACGTTCATATACAAAAAATGACCATACATCAATTCAAACATGAATATTGTCTTAAACTGACTGAATAAATTAAAAAACTAAATGAACTTAATATATCGTAAGTAAATTTATTATTGATAAGTAATATTACCACATAATTTTTCTTTTAGAAAAATCAACTTGAAAGTTAAAGTTGGTCATGGTTCCGGTTCCGGTTCCGATTTTGAGACATGTGTATTCAGGTTCAGAATCAGTCAGAGATCGTTGGGGCGGTTTCGGTTTCGGTTTGAAGGCCATATTCGCTTTGGATTCGCTCATAAAACTGGTTCTGTCCGGTTCCGGAACTGTTTTGGTTCTGAAGCGGTTTCGGGGTTTCTGTTCTAGAAACGGTTCTTTGGTTTTTATTTCTGATTTTAGATCTGTTTGTGTGAGCATGTTTCTCTTTTGTGATGGGCTATTCTCAAGTTTATAATATAAAATATGTAAGAAACAAAGACTTAGAATTTTTTATTGAGTTTGCAAAAATTGAGGAGTAAAGAGAACTTTATTATATGATATGATTCACTTCCTCGTTAAAACCTTATTAGGTAAAAATTTCATTGGAAAAACCCTAATGAAAAAAAGAGTATCGCTATTAAGAGGTTACATGATTTCAATTTGCAAGTCTTAAAAAAGATTACATGGAAAGAAAAGAAAGTAATACTAATACATATTAAAAGATCACAAGATAGAAGTCTAAGTGGTGTCCTCCCATTCATCTCATACCACTCATCATGTTGCCCTTCGTACTGCAATGCGCGTGCTTGAGATCTCAGCTCGGCTACCTCCCAATCATACTTCTCAACACAAACCTTGATTGAGTCCGGTGCAAGGCTTGATTTCTTTTTGTCTAATACTCGTTTTGCTTGAAGTAAACGCTGGCTTAGAAGCAACGGTTGATGCTGGAATTGCTAGCACATCTCGGGCTATCCTTGCAAGGATATGAAACTTGATTTCATGTGCTTTCCACCTCTTAAGAACATCTATATGCCCAAATTATCGAAAAAAACCCTCTTAAGAACATCTATATCACCATCATCATCATCATCAAAACTTAAAAGTGAAATTAAGATAATCATCATAAGTACATGGAACCCAATTGAACAGATTTTGGTCTTTTTCAAATACTTGAAATCAAAGACTCTTTTGCTTTGTGTACCGGGGTGTGGTGGTTTAGAAGGAACCACTACTACCAATAATAGAATAAAGCTCATTCAGACGAAACTTTGAAGTATAATCATCATGTAGTTCTTTCAAGGCTTGATTAAACTTTACTACATGTTGCTGAACATAACCTGTCACGGGCAAACTTCCTGGAACAATACTATAACAATAATCAAGCAATTTTGTTAGACTATCCAATTTCATTTGTGGATCAAAAATAGTTGTACACAATAAATCAAGGAAGTTCATTGAAGTATGCAAACCATTTAGATATCATATCCATAAACCCAATCGATCCCACTAACATTCTTGTTCTCATGCAAAATATTGAAAATAGTAATGCATTCATTAATTTAGGACAAGATGCACAATAGGTTCATAAACTAATGAAAGACCTTAGTTGCATAAACATTAGCCTTTTCCCAACATTCTGGAGTCATTAATTCATCAACACATTGAACTATCATAGTGTTATATAAATGAGATAATATGGGTTGATGTTTCTTAGTTTTAACTAACAAATCATATGTGAAGTTCCATCTAGTGGGGGTGTTGGGAGCAAAATGACGAGGACGTATATCGGCTTTCTCACACCTTTTTTTATATTCATTTGTAACAGGATTTGACTTTTTAATTTTTCTCATAACATGCCTAAGTGGTTCTAGTGTAGCAGTCAAGAGATGTGAAACATCTTGTACTCATAAATTTAAAACATGTGCACAACATCAAACATGCATGAAGTCACCATCATGCAAGAGTGTGAGCTTCTAATTACATTTTAGATATTGTGCGCACTTAAAATTGTTCGAAGCATTATCCAATAATTAGTCTCAATTAGTAAATTATCTAAAGAAAGGGAGAATAACTTGTCTAACAAATTCCACTCAAATAATACTTCAACTAGGTTTCTCAAAATATTATGACCGGTATGTGTATCATCAAAAATATCAAAAGCAATAATGCACTTCTAAAGTGCCCAAGAACTATCATTCTAGTGAAGTGTAACACAAATAAACGCCTCATTAGTAGTAGATGTTCACAAATCACTACTCTAGGGAACAAGACCATCAAATATATTCATCATTTCCATTAGTTTGTTTCTATTTTGCTTATGGTGTGTGAAAGCTCTACGTTTAAGTGTATTCATAGGAACTCTACTATATTGTGGTTGTAGTGTGGTGCAAACAAAATTTTCAAAGTCAGGGCTTTCACCTAAATTAAAAGGCAATTGTTCAGCAATCAGAAATCTAGTCATGCCATATATCTTTTTTTCTCTATCATAATGAAAAAAACCTAGATCGGATTGTCATTCGGTAAACCTAGTAAGCATAGTTTGACTGCTAGTAGTGCCCCACATTGCCGCCGTATCCTTGTAGATGTTTTGCGTTTTCAAGTACTCTGTAAATGATCCGGTTCGATGCCCATCGCCCATACAATTCCTCTATTGAAATATTGCTTGTATATGTCCCGGCCTTCTTCGGATATTCTTTCTTTGTGAAGTATGGCCACACCCAAGAAGTTGGTTTCTCTCTTGATGGAATGTTGTCGGCATCATCATCTTGATCATCTTCTTTCTGATCAAGATTATGGGCATCGGATGGGGTAGAGGATGTACCTTTAATTGTAAAAAAAAATTGATTTAAGCTATAATTAAGATATGAATTTAATTAAAATTAAAGTTTGTAAAAAAATAATAACTAATATTAAACTTACCAAATGGGGACGTTGATGGTTGTATTGGCCCCATGTTAGTAGATCAATGTTGAGAAATTGTATAATAATGTTGTTCTTGATGATACCCGGGTCACATCTCATCAATTTGGTCTTGATCATCAACTTGAAAATTTGGATCGATTGGGAGGTTGGAAGAAGGCATCACTTCCTTTTCAGCTCTCCTAGACATTTTTCTAGAATGTTGGAAATGAGAATTGAGCTAATGTGAGAAATGAGCTTTTAATAGCTAAAATGTTTAATATCACTTAAACAAGAAAATAGTAGTGATAAGAGAGAAGAAGAGTATGATGAGTTGTGTGGTGAGAATGATCATAAATGATGTATTTCTATGGGGTTTGGGGGAGGAAATGGCCCTTTATAGCTGTTACACACAAGGAAAAAAGAGTTGTTGGGTATGGCCGGTTCTGGTTTTAGTGACTATTTTCTCAAACGGGTGTGCGCCTTCGAGCAAAAACGACATCGTTTTGGCGTTTGACCAACGACTAGTTTGACCAGTTCCAGGACGGTTCCACCAGTTCTGACAGTTCAAATCTAAGGTCGGTTCTAGGTGGTTCCAGGCGGTTCTGGGTCCGGTTCGGTTCCGAATCCCCTCAGGTGTATTCAGATTCGCTTTGTTTGGCCACGGTTCCGGTTCGGTCCCACAGGTTAGGTTCTATTCAGACACGTTGGCTAGCTTAACTGAAAGTCCTAACTAGAATTAAAGTGTTATAAAACTGTGACCTCCTTACAGTCCACCAGATGAAGTTTGAATGAGTAAAACAAACTTATTTTCATCTGAACTTTGATACTTAAAACACCGTAAACCTTAAAGATGGAACACTAATGAATCTTAAGTATGTGGTGGTCTTTTAGTTGATCCACTGAAAAAACATTTCCTCTTACAAATATATTTCTTGGTCTACAACTTTTTGTTTTTTGTTACATAGTCTTTCTCGAGTTCTCGCATAAGAGCTCATCAAAAATACACTCTATGAAAGGCACTCTTAAAAGCATAATTTTAGTGAATACCTTGTCGACTTAACATTAAGAGCCAACACTCCAAATGATATATCTTCACTAGTTAAAAAATTTCCATGATAATTGTTTTTGTATAATTAGAGGAACTTGACCAATCAAACGACTATTGTGGACAATTCAGCGCAAGCAGTAGCTTACAAAACACCACTCATACTTCATACATGCTATTTTCCTTACACGCGAGTAGTTATTAAGTCCCAAAGAAGCTTTCTTGATACCATCACTAGTAGAAAATAGCCCTATTTAGGCGGTTGTAAAACCCCTATTTCGGTGGTTTTAGAATCGTCAAAATGAGAGGTGCCAAAATAGGGATAGAACTCTACATCGGCGGTTTTTCAACCGCCAAAATAGGTGTTAATTTGTCGCCAAAATTGGTGTCTTTATTAAAAAGAATTTAAAATTTCAGCCACTATTGGTTTCTTAGGTCGCACCTTGCAAAAAAAACGATAAGCATATTGTAAGCAGTTTTGTTTCCAGAATCCAGGAGCCACGTAGAAGTATAATTTGCAATAGACTTTAATTTAGAGAAGTAATGGTGTTCCCCGCATGCAACCAATAATCACCAGAACCGGTCATGTTCATTGGTTCTGGAATGAACTGTCTTCAGCCGGTCTTCAATCTAGTAAATGAGACGCAGCAAGTGATATATCACTGCAGAGGCGCAAACACATAAAAAGAGAATTAAGAAAGGCGCATACACAAGAAGAGAAACGGAGGCACGGAGCATGATGTTGATATATATTTGCATCAAGAGATAAAAAATGGTTATATATTTATATTAACACCCCACTCCAATTTTAGTACGGTTTCCCTAGAATTTTTAAGACGGTCCTATTAAAATATATAGTACATGATTATTCATATATGTTTTCATTAAAATATATCACTGATTGTCTATCAATGTGTCTATCAGTAGTCAAAGATTTTCACCATTAGTTTAGAATGTAACGGTTTGTTTTCACAAATGTATAGTGGAATAGCTAGGGAAAAGTGAAAATTAAGAACGTAGAGGTAGTACCTAGAGGCTAGATCAAATTAGTTGAAGTTGATCGAAAGAGAAGAAAGAAGTGCAGGATAAGTGCTTACATGTCACCAAGGAGGTATGGTTACCTCAGCAGGCAATTTCTGGATACGAAGTAACCAAAAAATGAAAACGAAGAATAAGCCAAAGTTATTCTGACACCTTGCATAAAGGGAAAGAAAACTAAAGCAGAGATGCGTAGAAGTAAGTAAGAAATTGATGCGGTCCGACGATGTATATATAATAATGTGTCTGTGTGGTTATAAGATATACGTATCTCATTAAATTGGAAATAAGGCAAGTGGAATCCTTCCACCAAGGCTAATTGTCAGGTATGGTTTTGTTAGTGTGCTTACTAGTATTATTTTTGTATGCATGCATGCATTAATATTTAACATAAAGTACCTGCTAGAAAATCTTAATTTGTGTTAGAGTGAGATAAAATATAATGTATAGTTTCTGGTAAAGTTTTGACTTGGCAAATAAAAAATGCACAAGAAAACTTTTGTTTAATTTTATGTACTTAACAAGTGTCTTTTTTTTTGGATAAGAAAAACAATAAATAGTAAGGGAACAGCAATGCCGATTCTATTTGAGTTGGAATTCGACTTGGAGAGGGCAACGAAAGCAAATTATGAAGAGTTCATCAAGAAACTTCGAGAGAAATTGGCAGCGAGATATTGGAACAACCGCCCAGTACTTGCGTACCAGCAGATGGTTCCCACTCAATTCTTTGATGTGGTACTACATACCCATTCTCATGCAGTAAGGTTCAGGTTTCGGGCGGACAACCTCTACTGATAGGCTACCAGATGGGAACACAGTGGTTGAATTCAGTAGGGATAGAGTAATGTATATGGAATAAGAATCATAATCAGAATCAGAAGAGTACGAGTAAGAGTAAGAAGAATAAGAGTAAGAGTAATAGTAACGATTGGCTGTCCATTGGATCACAGAACGTGGAACCGAGTTCCTCGGCTTTACTGGTGGTTATTACGGTCACCTTGCGGGAATCGCTGGTCGATCTATGGATCAGATCAGAATTGGCTACCAAAGCATAGTACACGCCATCAACCAACTCGCCGTATCGACAGACATGGCGACGAGAGCGCATAGTTTGATCGTCGTGATCATGGCGATCTGTGAATCGGCCAGACTGATTCCAGTATTTGAACACATCGCTGACAGCTTCCCTACTAACTCGCTGGGCACCAGTGGCGGTGACGGAGGCTTCATCGAAACTTGGATCATCAAGTTGATCCAGAATTGGCATAAAATGTCTGAAGCTGTGCTGCGGCATGATGCTTGCCGAGCGCAGACATTTATACTACAAGATAGTAACATAGAATTTCCACCGGATAACAGGGTAATCAGGACACTGGAAGACATGTTAACCGTAATCGGCATCCTGCTTGGTCTTTGCATCACTACAACAGTTAGTAAACGCAGACACCGACGCAGCATAACCTCAGACATGTGCTTCCGGGGATCCTTCCTTGTGCAAGTCTTCTCCGTTTGCATCGACAACATCGACAACGAGGATCCTGGTGACCTCTACGGAGGAATTACAATCGACAATGGGTTATACACGGAATACATCTACAATCGCTCATATACCGACCCTGAATTCATCAAGCCGGGTGAATTCGCTACCCTTATCGGACCCTCCAAAGCCATGTCTGCCTTGGGTAATTTCACCATCAAGCTGCTTCTCAGAGCTAAGGACTCCTTCCTGTCTTTTGATCGCCTCAGCCGGACGCCCTAATCACCGACGATGTCATCTCATGGGAGGATGCTAATTATCAAAAAAAAGAAATTATGGAGGATGCTGGTTATTATGATAATTTGTACGACGAACTCATATCATGTCAACTACACAGCAACAGAGGAACGGTGACCGTCAATTATGCAGTGCTGACAGATGCTGTGGCTGCCCAGGTTTCTATTACACTCGAGGAAGGAGGTAAATCTTCATGCCAGGTTTACGGACATGCTGCTCTTAGTTATGACTCATGGGACCATGATTCTACTAATTATTGTTTGCTGTTTGAAACAAGTAGTACCAATTATGTTGAGGTCCACAGCTCGAAGCTAATTCCTTTGCTCAGATCTGTGTTTGCCGTGCCACTGGACACTTCTCTCGATCTTGCCGTCCGTTTGTACGATCATGACAAACTATATTCTCCTGATGACCTGATTGCAAAAGGGATTGTAAAACTCTCTCCTCCGGACGAAATACCTGGTACAACGAAAACAAAATCAAAGGAGATGAAGAAAATTATGTGACCGTCACCACTCGATGGACTTTTGCTGTCTGATTGATTGCTACTCATTATTAATTGCTACTGTGATGAATCCCCCGTCTTTCCATCCTCTCTTTATATATACTCCACTTACATACGCATTTACGAAGTTTGTCTTAAATTAATATCCGTGCTTTCAATCTCCCTACTTTTATTGTAAATAAGAAGAGTTGCCAGCCTTGTATCTTAATTTAGTTATTAACGTATTCTCTTTAGAGGAAGCTAGGTAGTTAATTAAGTTTTAGTACATGATATGTAATGTAACTAAACCTACCTACGTGTCCTCCTATGAGGATACTGATCACTGTAACAATGTAAGCCCTGTTCAACTTGTTATGTTCTGTTTTCACTTCATATGCTGTTGGTGTTTGGCGGACATACGAAGAAGATTCAAGAAGCAGTTATGGCTTGCTGGACCCCTCCATCCAGGATATCAACGGACATGAGATCAGGGAAAAAGCAACAGAAAGGCAACAGTTGAAGAAATCAAGAAGCAGTTATGGCTTGCTGGACCCCTACTAATCTCAGTCAATCTACTGCTGTATTGCTTACAGTTTATTACCCTCTGTCCCCTGTGCTTCTATCGCCACTTCCTTTGGTTCTTTAACCGGATTTACCTTACTGGTCTGTGTACTTCCCCCCTTTTTTTTTCTTACTGATCCGGTCTATCCATGAATCACCTGCTCAATTATTCCGTAATCTGATAAACAAATTAAGTTTAAGACCTAGAAGAATATTTGAACATTGATTTTATTGATCCGTTCCTCTTCACTGTGTCATTGAAGAATAGATGGGATTGGCCAGTGCACTAGATACATTCTGCGGGCAATCATATGGAGCAAAGCAGTATCACTTCCTGGGAATCCACATACAACGCACAATGCTTGTAATCATGCTCGTAAGCATACCACTCACTGTGATCTAGGCAAACACCAAACCCATCCTCGTCGCCTTTCGCCTACGGTCATCTCCACTGTCCTCTCAAGTTTTTGCAAACCCAGAACATATTTTTCCCTATGGCGGTGACTTCCGGGATTGCCGCTATGGTTCATGTACTCCTCTGCTGGGTTTTGGTTCTGAAAGTCGACGGGTTAGATAGTAGAGGAGCTGCGGTTTCCAGTGTGGTGTCGTATTGGGTGAATGTGTTGCTTGTGGGTTTGTATGTGAAGTAGTCTCCCAAGTGTAAGGTGAGGTGGGGTGGGTTTTCCGTGGAAGCACTAAGTGGGATTCCCGGTTTTCTAAGACGTGCTATTTCTTTAGCTTGTATGATTTGGTAGGTTAATTAGATGCTGAATATATAATTGTGTGTGTTTATGATATTAGCATGGTGTTAAATTTTTATTAGCTTGGAGCTGTGGTCATTTGAAATGGTGGTGCTCTTGGCTGGTGTTCTCCCAAATCCAGCGCTGGAAACATCAGCCTTGTCTATCAGGTTAGACTTTGATATATATTAACCTGGGCGTGTTAGTGCTTGGATTGTTTTTAGCCCGGTGGTGTTTTATATGCCCCCCCCCCCCCCCCCCAATATCATCCCAATCCTTGGTGTGATTATTTTCAGCTTGAATACAGAACTAACAGTGTGGATGATCTCCGTCGGCCTTGGTGGAACTGTAAGGTATATTCATTCCATCAAGAGCGAGCTAATAGTTGATCATATAGATGAGCTTTCATTCATTGAAGAAACTTGATCAATTCATGTGTCAGGACAGCACTCGAGTTTCAAATGAACTAGGAGCAGGACATCCTGAAGCTGCCCGTTTAGCGGTCTCGGTTGTTGTATGTTTGGCTGTGATACAAGGCATGGTGTTAAGTGTTGAAGAAAATCAACACCAACTTCACCAACTCTATCTAAGTTAGGTCAGTCGCCATTGTTGAATTTTTTAAGTTTACACGTATAGTAGTAGGTAACCTCTGTATTTGACTATGTGTTGTAATTGCTTTGCTATAAATAAGAGTGTAATCTGATGAATGAAATTATCCCTATCTCAAATCCAAAACACTTACCTTCAACAATCTGGCATCAGAGCCATCGTATCCTCCACCTACTCCAAAACTCACTTTGAATCTGTGTATATCAGCCACACTAAAATTCAGACTCATCCTTCTGTGAGATCCAGTAGCCACAAACGATTTTCCTTCGTGTCTTCCCCATATCCATAAGTTCCGATTGAGTTAAAAAAAAACAGCAAGTTTTCTATACAGAGAGCGTTCTGTTGTTGTGTATTGAGGAAGAAGAGAAAAGAAGTGCCGTGCTGAGAAAAGAAAAGAAGTGAGGAGGAAGAGAGTCAGCACTGTATTGTGGAAAGAGAAAATAGTGAAAAAAAAAAACAAAGCGTGTGGCCGCTGCGGAAACCAAAAAAAAAAAACTTTGTGTGAAAAGTGCCACGTAAAAGAAGTGTGATACATTCATTACTTCAACAGTTTTTTTTTTTGTCTACCATGAATTGAGGAAAACAAAAGCTACCGATTTTAACAAAAAAAAAAAGGAAGTTCTTTATTTTTGTTCTTTTTTTTTTAAAGTAAGTGGCAGTACTAAAAACAGTGAGAAGAAGTATTCCCACTGAAGTAAAAAAAAAGTTGTTGGTGGTTGACGTAAAAAAAGGTGCAGATTTTATTTATTTTTCTTTTTTTAAAAAAAACAAAGAAGAGGTGATGTGAGTATACTAAAGACCAATAGAAAAAAAAAGAGTGGGGGAATATTTTAGCAAGTATTAAGATATGGCTGATTTTCAAGTCTCCGGTGGGATTAAAAAGCTCAGCAACAACAATTATAATTCTTGGTCTACATGCATAATGTCATATATGCAAGGACAAGATTTATGGGAGGTTGTTAACGGCACCGAAGTAAATCCGCCAACGGGAGAAGACGCACTACGGAAATGGAAGATTAAAGCGGGCAAAGCCATGTTTACGCTTAAGACGACTGTTGAAGAAGAAATTCTCGAGCACATTCGAGATGCGAAGACTCCCAAAGACGCTTGGGATACGTTCGTGAAGTTATTCTCGAAAAAGAATGACACGAAGCTGCAACTCTTAGAGAGTGAGCTATTGTCGATTGCACAATGTGACATGACGGTTGCGCAATACTTTCATAAAGTAAAGTCGTTGTGCCGAGAAATTTCTGAGTTGGATTCCGACGCTCGAATCGGCGATACCAAGATGAGACGAATCATCATCCATGGGTTGAAACCGGAATTTAGGAGCTTTATTGCTGCTATACAAGGATGGAAAAATCAACCATCACTTGTGGAGTTCGAGAATTTGCTAGTCGATCAAGAAGCTTTGGCCAAGCAGATGGGAGGAGCCTCAGTGAAGAAAGAAGAAGAGGCACTCTACGCCAAGAAAGGAAAGTGGAATTCCAAGCAGCATGATGGTGGTGGATCCAAGAGGAATGGTGACAAAGGAAAGAGTCATCAAGGCGCAGGAAGCAGTCGTTGGAAGAAGCGTGGCAATAACCAAAAGTTTGAAGGGAAGTGTTATAACTGTGACAAGGTAGGTCACATGGCGAAAGATTGCTGGGCCAAGAAGAAGGGTGTGGAGAGCAACACCGCTACTTCGAAAAGTGAAGACGAATGGGATGTGGAGGTCCACTTTGCAGTAGATGAGAAGAACTAGCTCTCTCGGCGACAACACCAAATCAAATCGGCTATGACAATGATTGGATTGTTGACTCCGGTTGCTCGAATCATATGACGGGTAACAAAGAGAAGTTAGAGAGCTTGACAAACTACAAGGGGAGTCGAGTCGTGGTGACAGCCAACAACTCAAAATTGCCGATAACTCACATCGGTAATACTGTAGTGTCCCCTCAATCTGGTGATGCTGAGATGGTATTTCAAAACGTCTACCACGTTCCTGGTATGAAGAAAAATCTCCTTTCAGTATCACAGTTACATCGGCTGGTCACTTTATCTTGTTCGGACCAGATGATGTGAAGGTATATCGAAACCTTGAGGTCACTGAAAAGCCCATCATGAAGGGCAGAAGGTAGAGTCGATCTATGTGATGTCAGCAGAGACAGCATACATAGACAAGACAAGAAGGAACGAGACAGCAGACTTATGGCACATGCGGCTAGGCCATGTCAGCTACTCTAAACTAGACGGGATGATGAAAAAGTTGATGTTGAAAGGGCTTCCTCGACTTGAGGTAAAGACCGATACTGTATGTGCAGGTTGTCAGTATGGAAAAGCACACCAGCTACCATACAAAGAATCCAACTACAAAGCAAAAGAGCCACTGGAGTTGGTTCACTCTGACATCTTTGGTCCGGTCAAGCAAACTTCCGTCGGTGGGATGAAGTATATGGTGACCTTCATTGACGATTTCTCGAGGTATGTGTGGATCTACTTCATGAAAGAAAAGTCTCAAGTCTTTGAAAAGTTCAAAGAGTTCAAGAAGACAGTGGAGTCAGAGGTTGGTAAACAGATTCGTAGTCTACGAACTGATAACGGAGGAGAGTACACCTCACAGCTGTTCTTAAACTTTCTGAAGGACTGCAAAATACGACATCAATTTACCTGTCCAAACACTCCACAACAAAACGGTGTAGCAGAAAGAAAGAACAGGCACCTAGCAGAGATATGTCGAAGTATGATCCATGCGAAAAATGTTCCGGGAAGATTTTGGGCTGAGGCGATGAATACTGCAGCCTTTGTGATCAATAGGCTTCCGCAACAAAGGTTAGATTTTTTATCACCATTTGAAAAGTTATGGAAGATAAAACCCGCTATTGGACATCTTCGAGTGTTTGGATGTGTATGCTATGTATTTGTACCTGATCACTTACGTAGCAAGATGGAAAAGAAAGCCATTAGATGTATCTTTGTAGGATACGACAACCAGAGGAAAGGATGGAGGTGTTGTGATCCATCAACTGGGAAGTGCTACACATCTCGAAATGTGGTATTTGATGAGTCTTCGTCGTGGTGGTCCTCAGATAGTGAAGTGTTTCCTAGGGCTGAGTTACAAGATCCACCAAGGACAGATGAACCTGAAGACGGTGGTACTGAAGAAGGCTTAGATTAAAACCCCTGGCGAACTGGTATTCACCAACCACCAGATGAAGAAGGTGATTCTGAAGGACTCACATCACCCAGAAGATCAAGTAGAATCAAGAAGCCAAATCCCAAGTATGCAAATGCGGCCATTGCTGAAAAAGTAGATGTGAAAGAGCCAGAGACTTTCGAAGAAGCATCCAAAGATCCAGAGTGGATCAAAGCAATGGAAGAAGAAGTGGTTGCACTAGAGCGCAATCAAACATGGGAGCTGGTACCCAAACCAAGAGAATTGAAGCCGATCTCATGTAAGTGGGTGTACAAGCTAAAGCGTAACACAGATGGGTCAATCGAAAGGTATAAAGCTCGTCTAGTAGCTCGTGGATTTTCTCAACAGTATGGGTTGGACTATGATGAGACATTTAGTCCAGTTGCAAAGCTTACTACAGTGAGAGTTCTACTAGCACTAGCAGCCAGTAAAAATTGGAACCTATGGCAAATGGATGTGAAGAATGCCTTCTTGCATGGAGAGTTAGATCGAGCAATCTATATGAACCAACCAACAGGATTTCAGAGCCAAGATCATCCTGAGTATGTGTGCAAACTTAGGAAGGCGGTTTACGGCCTAAAGCAAGCACCAAGGGCGTGGTATGGTAAGATTGCGGAATTTCTTACGCATAATGGTTATTCGATGACATCTGCAGATTCTAGCTTGTTTGTTAAAGCAAAAGAAGGGAAACTAGCTATAGTGCTAGTGTATGTGGATGATTTGATCATCACTGGTGACGATGAAAAAAGTTTCTCAAACTAGAGAAAATCTGTCAGTTCGGTTTCAGATGAAAGAACTTGGACAGCTGAAGCACTTTCTTGGTCTCGAGATTGATCGCACCAAAAGAGGAATATGTCTTCATCAACTCAAGTATTCCAAATATTTGCTGAAGAAGTTTGGAATGCTCAACTGCAAGCCGATCTCAACACTGATAGAGCCAAATGCTAGAATGTGTGCTCATGAAGGAAAAGACTTGGAGGATGCTACGATGTATCTACAACTGGTGGGTAGTTTAATCTACTTAACCTTAACACGGCCTGATATCTCATTTACAGTCGGTGTGTTAAGTCGTTATATGCAGAATCCAAAGAAACCTCATTTGGAAGCAGCTCGACGAGTTCTAAGATACGTAAAGAGTACACTAGGACATGGTATACTCTATAAGAGTGGTGAAGATTGTGAACTAGTTGGCTACTGTGATGCTGACTATGCAGGTGATCCAGATACACGACGCTCAACCACTGGCTATGTATTTATGCTTGGATCCGGAGCAGTGTCTTGGTGTAGCAAGAGACAACCGATAGTGTCGTTGTCAACTACTGAAGCAGAGTATCGAGCAGCAGCTATGACAGCTCAAGAAAGCACTTGGTTAATACAGTTATTAAAGGACTTGTATCAAGCAACCAAGTACACCGTGCTATATTGTGACAATCTGCCAGCAATACGGTTAGCGGAGAATCCAGTTTTCCATGCTAGAACTAAGCACGTAGAGGTGCACTATCATTTCCTCAGAGAGAAAGTCTTGCAGGAAGAGATTCAGTTGAAGTACATTAAAACTGAGAACCAAGCTGCAGATCTGTTCAATAGGCTTGAGTGGCAACAAGCTCGAAAATTTCTATAATCGGTTAGGAATCATAAAAAGAGATGAAGCTGGTGTTGAGAGGGAGTGTTGAAGAAAATCAACACCAACTTCACCAACTCTATCTAAGTTAGGCACCGTCAGTCATCTAAGTTAGGCACCGTCAGTCGCCATTGTTGAATTTTTTAAGTTTACACGTATAGTAGTAGGTAACCTCTGTATTTGACTATGTGTTGTAATTGCTTTGCTATAAATAAGAGTGTAATCTGATGAATGAAATTATCCCTTTCTCAAATCCAAAACACTTACCTTCAACATTAAGTTCAACCCTTATGTTGATACGCCACATCTGGGGGGTTACGCTTACAGCAGCGAACGTGAAGTGGCCAAGTACCTATCTCAAATGATGCCTATACTCGCAGTTTCCAACTTTCTAGACGGCGTTCAAGCCGTTCTTTCAGGTAGTTTTGAGTTGTCCTTTTTATTTGGTTCACCAAGAGTATAATTTACACATTTGTGAACCTCAAGAATGTTTGATACTTTCTGGGCATCACTTTTTGTGTAGGTTCTGTAAGAGGATGTGGGTGGCAAGTAATTGGCACCTATATCAACCTTAGATCGTATTATATTGTCGGATTACCGTCCGCTCTTTTGTTGGCTTTCGTCTTTCATGTTGGTGGCAGGGTAAATCAGCTTTTGAGTGGAATACGTCCTTTGATGGCTTTGTTTGTACCTACCATTTCTTCATTCATGTTTATATCCTTAATTCTCCTCACTGTATGTGTATGTAGGAAATCTGGCTAGGAACCATATATGCACTCGTTGTATAAGCAGGATCACTCATGGTCATCACCGTTGGTACCAACTGGGAACAACAAGTAAGCTCTGCAATTTCTCTCTTTTATTGTTTTTTTCTCCAATAACGATGCGATCATTCTAACAGGACAGAAAAAGGCGCACATAGAGTATATGAGTCAATCACGTTCCCCCAGGATTCTTCAGCACTGTAATTATCTTGTCAGAGTGCACAAAAAACTTCATACACTAAACTGAACAAGGGCTGGCGGGCCGTACGTTGTGAACGCTTACGGTTATGGCCCCTACAAGATAATTGTTCACCAGCCCCTCTCTTGGCTTGGGCATATATTTCCGCAGAGAGGGAAAACAATACAAGTGAAGTAATTTGTATCCAATCTACGAATGTCCTCTGCTGCGCCACGGAACAACAATCATATGCATTTGTAAATAAACACTCAAGCAAGATTTGTGTAATTATTAAGCAGGACGACAGATTATCACAGTGTGACTTTTTTTTTTTTTGATAATTGGCTGGAGAACCAGCTAATAAGGCAATACTGTGGTTCATACGAATCTTCTTGCCAAAAGGGTACACTTCAGGTTCTTGTAATTTCAGGTTATATTTGTGGCTTGATGATATATTGTAATTTCAGGTTATATTTGGAACAAATAGGTCTTCTAGAAGTAGAGTGAATGTATATCAGTAGCTGCAAATCCAAAATACCTAAAGAGACTTGCACACCTCATATTGATAAACTTTTACAAAGAATACTACTGTGGTTACTACCACAAGTACAGAACTATACATTGCCTAGTAACACACTTAGCGTGTTTAGCTCATATCCGCACTCCACAAAAATCAACTCAGCTCTCTCTACATACCGCAACATCTACCCCTCTCACAAATTAGCCACAGACGGCCAGCCTAAAGATACAATAATCTTTTGAGTAAAAAATACTAGAAAAAATTAATAGAGAAAACTTGTAGCTTTATCAATGAAGCGAATAAAAATGCACACCACTCACACAGCCCCCCCATTCCCAACTTTCGATAAATGACTGTATCCTCGAGTGAGTCGTTGATCAAAGGGTCTTCTGCTCAGTGTTGTGGACAGCAATTTAGTCAAAAAGCTGGTGTTCAGTGTTGAAACGAAGCAACCAAAAACTCTCAAGATGAAGGTAAGTGTTTAGATTTGGTAAGGGATGATTTCATTCATCATATAACATAACCTATTTATAGAACTTCTACATCAAGAGCTTCTACTACGTAGTCAAAATAAGAGGCTCACAAAATCTACATAGTCAAAGTAAGAGGCTCACAAATCTACTACAATAACACATGTTCTACACATCTGCTTACTTATTCAACAATGGTAGGCTAAAACAGTGTGGACGGTGCCTGCCCTTAGATGACTGATGGTGCCTAACTTAGATAGAGTGGTGAAGTTGGTGTTGATTTTCTTCAACACTCCCTCTCAACACTAGCTTCATCTCTTTTTATGATTCCTAACTGATTATAAAAATTTTTGAGCTTGTTGCCACTCAAGCCTTTAGTGAACAGATCTGCAGCTTGGTTCTCAGTTTTGATGTACTTCAACTGAATCTCTTCCTGCAAGACTTTCTCTCTGAGGAAATGATAGTGCACCTCTACGTGCTTGGTTCTAGCATGGAAAACTAGATTTTCTCCGCTAACCGTATTGCTGATAGATTGTCACAATATAGCACGGTGTTGTACTTGGTTGATTGATACAAGTCTTTAATAACTGTATTAACCAAGTGCTTTCTGAGCTGCAATAGCTGCTGCTAATAGCTGCTGCTCGGTACTCTGTTTCAGGTAGTTTGACAAGGACACTGTTGGTTGTCTCTTGCTACACCAAGACACTGCTCGGATCCAAGCATAAATACATAGCCAGTGGTTGAGCGTCGTGTATCTGGATCACCTGTATAGTCAGCATCACAGTAGCCAACTAGCTCACAATCTTCACCACTCTTATAGAGTATACCATGTCCTAGTGTATTCTTTACGTATCTTAGAACTCGTCGAGCTGCTTCCAAATGAGGTTTCTTTGGATTCTGCATATAACGACTTAACACCACCGACTGCAAATGAGATATCAGGCCGTGTTAAGGTTAAGTAGATTAAACTACCACCAGTTGTCGATAACATCGTAGCATCCTCCAGGTCTTTTCCTTCATGAGCACACATTCTAGCATTTTGCTCTATCGGTGTTGAGATCGGCTTGCAGTTGAGCATTCCAAACTTCTTCAGCAATCTTTGGAATACTTGAGTTGATGAAGACATATTCCTCTTTTGGTGAGCGATCAATCTCGAGACCAAGAAAGGTGCTTCAGCTGTGCAAGTTCTTCATCTGAAACCGAACTGACAAATTTTCTCTAGTCTGAGAAACTTCTTTTTCATCGTCACCAGTGATGATCAAATCATCCACATAAACTAGCACTATAGCTAGCTTAGTTTCCCTTCTTTTGCTTTAACAAACAAGCTAGAATCTGCAGATGTCATCAAATACCCATTATGAGTAAGAAATTCAGCAATCTTACACATACCACGCCCTTGGTGCTTGCTTTAGGCCATAAAGTGTCTTTCTAAGTTTGCACACATACTCAGGATGATCTTGACTCTGAAAACCTGTTGGTTGGTTCATATAGATTGCTCGATCTAACTCTCCATGCAAGAAAGCGTTCTTCACATCCATTTGCCATAGGTTCCAATTTTTACTGGCTGTTAGTGCTAGTAGAACTCTCACTGTAGTAAGCTTTGCAACTGGACTAAATGTCTCATCATAGTCCAACTCATACTGCTGAGAAAATCCACGAGCTACCAGACGAGCCTTGTACCTTTCGATTGACCCATCTGTGTTACGCTTTAGCTTGTACACCCACTTACAATAGATCGGCTTCACCTCTCTTGTTTGTTGGGTACCATTCCCATGTTTGATTGCGCTCTAGTGCAACCACTTCTTCTTCCTTGCTTTGATCCACTCTGGATCTTTGAATGCTTCTTCGAACGTCTCAGGTTCTTTCACATCTACATCTTCAGCAATGGCCGCATTTGCATACTTGGGTTTGGCTTCTTGATCCTACTTGATCTCTCTGGGTGATGTGACTCCTTCAGAATCACCTTCTTCATCTGGTGTTGGTGGTGAATACCAGTTCGCCAGGGGTTTTGATCTAAGCCTTCTTCAGTACCACCGTCTTCAGGTTCATCTGTCCTTGGTGGATCTTGTGTAACTCATCTCTAGGTACACTTCACTATCTGAGGACCACCACGACGAAGACTCATCAAATACCACATTACGAGATGTGTAGCACTTCCCAGTTGATGGATCACAGCACCTCCATCCTTTCCTCTGGCTGTCGTATCCTCAAAGATACATATAATGGCCTTATTTTCCATCTTGCTACGTAAGTGATCAGGTACAAATACATAGCATACACATCCAAACACTCAAAGATGTCCAATCGGGTTTTATCTTCCCTAACTTTTCAAATGGTGATAAAAAGTCTAACCTTTGTTTGAGGAAGCCTGTTGATCGCAAAGGCTGCAGTATTCATCGCCTCTGCCCCAAAACCTTCCTGGAACATTCTTCGCATGGATCATACTTTGACATATCTCCGCCAGGTGCCTGTTCTTTCTTTCTGCTACACTTTTTTTGTTGTTGAGTGGAGTGTTGGACAGGTAACTGGTGTCGTATTTTGGCAGTCCTTTCAAAAAACTTAAGTACTCCTGTGAGGTGTACTCTCCTCCGTTATCAGTTCGTAGACTACGAATCTGTTTACCAACCTCTGACTCCACTGTCTTCTTGAACTCTTTAACTTTTCAAATACTTGAGACTTTCTTTCATGAAGTATATCCACACATACCTCGAGAAATCATCAATGAAGTCACCACATATACTTCATCCCGCCGATGGAAGTTTGCTTGACCGGACCAAACACGTAACGTCAGAGTGACCAACTCTAGTGGCTCCTTTGCTTTATAGCTAGATTCTTTGTATGGTAATTGGTGTGCTTTCCATACCTGCAAACCTGCCAACAGTAATCGGTCCTTACATCAAGTCGTGGAAGCCCTTTCAACATAACTTTTTCATCATCACGTCTAGCTTGGAGTAGCTGACATGGCCTAGCCGCATGTTCATAAGTCGTTTTGTCTCGTTCCTGTCTGTCTTGTCTATGTATGCATCCTCTGCTGACATCACATAGATCTACTACTACTCTACCTTCTGCCCTTTCATGATGGGATTTTCAGTGACCTCAAGGAAGTCAAATATCCTTCACAATCATCTGGTCCGAACAAGATAAAGTGACCAGCCGATGTTAACTGTGATACTGAAAGGATGATTGGTTTGCTTCATACCAGGAACGTGGTAAACGTTTTGAAATACCATCTCAGCATCACCAGATTGAGGGGACACTACAGTATTACCGATGTGAGTTATCGGCAATTTTGAGTTGTTGGTTGTTACACCACGAACTCGACTCCCCTTGTAGTTTGTCAAGCTCTCTAACTTCTCTTTGTTACCCGTCATATGATCCGAGCAACCTGAGTCAACAATCCAATCATTGTCATAGTTGACTTGATTGAGTGTTGTTGGCCGAGAGTGCTAATTCTGCTTCATCTACTGCAAAGTGGACCTCCACATCCCATTCGTCTTCACTTTTCGAAGTAGCGGTGTTGCTCTCCACACCTTTCTTCTTGGCCCAGCAATCTTTTGCCATGTGACCTACCTTGTCACAATTATAACACTTCCCTTCAAACTTTTGGTTATTGCCACGCTTCTTCCAACGACTGCTTCCTGCGCCTTGATGACCCTTTCCTTTGTCTCCATTCCTCTGGGATCCACCACCATCCTGCTGCTTGGAATTCCACCTTCCTTTCTTGGCGTAGAGTGCCTCTTCTTCTTTCTTCACTGAGGCTCCTCCCATCTGCTTGGCCAAAGCTTCTTGACCGACTAGCAAATTCTCGAACTCCACAGTGATGGTTGATTTTGCCATCCTTGTATAGCAGCAATAAAGCTCCTAAATTCCGGTTTCACCCATGGATGATGATTCGTTTCATCCTGGTATCACCGATTCGAGCTTCCGAATCCAACTCCGAAATTTCTCGGCACAACGACTTTACTTTATGAAAGTATTGTGCAACCGTCATGTCACGTTGTGCAATTGACAATAGCTCACTCTCCAAGATGCAACTTTGTGTCGTCGTTTTTTTTCGAGAATAGCTTCACGAATGTATCTCACGTCTCTTGGGGGAGTCTTCGCATCTCGAATGTGCTCGAGAATTTCTTCTTCAACCGTCGTCTTAAGGGTAAACATGGCTTTGCCCGCTTTAATCTTCCATTTCCGCAGTGCTTCTTCTCCCGTTGGCGGATTTACTTCGGTGCCACTAACAACCTCCCATAAATCTTGTCCTTGCAAATATGACATAATGCAAGTAGACCAAGAGTTATAATTGTTTGTTGCTAAGCTTTTTAATCCCACCGAAAAACTTGAAAATCAGCCATATCTTAGTACTTGCTAAAATATTTCCCCACTCTTTTTTTTCTATTGGTCTCTAGTATACTCACAGCACCTTTTTTTAAAAAAAAAATAAAATAAAATCTGCACCTTGCGACCAAAAAAAAATCTGCACCTTTTTTTTTTTCTTCTTTTACGCAACCACCAACCAGACTTCTTCTCACAATTTTTCCAGTACACAGCGACTAACTTTACAAAATAAAAAAACACTTCACTCAGTTGTACTCCTTTTTGTTGTTGAGTTCACGTGAAGCATTTTTTTTTGTTTCTCTCCTTTTTTTTTTTCTTTTCAATACGCGCTGCTCCACTCCTCTTTCTCTCTCTTTTTTTTTAATCTCTCTTTCCTCCGCCCAGCCCCCTCTCGTTTTCTTCGGATTCTTTTGCTTCAAAACAAAACTCAAACGGCATTGACGGATGAGGGAATGCAAGAGCAATAATCCTCTTTTGTTATTGGAGCGCAGAGAAAGATGGACAGAATTTTTAGTGCGACTATTTATTGATTTTAGAGTATCGAGTGAAAGATATGAAGGTGGCTCTGATACCAGATTGTTGAAACGAAGCAACCAAAAACTCTCAAGATGAAAGTAAGTGTTTGGATTTGGTAAGGGATGATTTCATTAAATATTACATAACCTATTTATAGAACTTCTACATCAAGAGCTTCTACTACGTAGTCAAAATAAGAGGCTCACAAAATCTACATAGTCAAAGTAAGAGGCTCACAAAATCTACTACAACAACACATGTTCTACACGTCTGCTTACTTATTTAACAATGGTAGGCTAAAACAGTGATGGACGGTGCCTCCCTTAGATGACTGACGGTGCCTAACTTAGATAGAGTTGGTGAAGTTGGTGTTGATTTTCTTCAACATTCAGAACCAAGAAATATACCTTGGAAATACGATGTCAATGGCAAAAGCCTTATCAAAAATGATGACACAAATTTTGATAACAGACAGAGACCACAACGCTGTTGTGGCAGTTTACTCTTCTTCTTCTTCAGGCAGTTGAAACTCAAGATCTAATTTTCGCTTTAGATGTGTTCTGTCAGCACTGTACATGGAAAAAGAAGAAGATAACTTTTACCATTTTAGGATATAAGACATCATTTAGAGTCACAACTTACGTTATTTTATCAGATTAGTTTCTCTTATTTATAGCCTTCCAGTTCGGTTAGTTGCTCTCTAGTCGTTGGGTTTAGCATATATAAGCAGCGGTCTGCTCTTTGTAAATTTGACTGAGAGAGTTTTCTCTATTAGCAGACTCTCGTCCATTCGTCTAAGTGAGATTATACAGATTCCTTCTATATTCTTGAATGTTTCTTTCATACCAGGGAAGGAATAAGTCCTCAATCCTGATTCATCACCCATCAGACAACAGTACGTAACCACCACGTGTCATCACATCAATCATCATCCCCACGAACATTCAGAAGCAGCATCACATAACATTTATAAACTGACAGGAACAAATATAAGCAGCAACCAGTGACTGACATGAAATTTTCAATCCTTTTCGATTATGGCATAAAATTACAAAAAAAAGGGTGGTATTTTTGGTCTAGGAGGTGGTCTCGAACCAAATATTGAAAAATCTACAGACTTTGGTACAGAATCGGTCCTGTTGGAGTTCGGTTCAGCTGTCTTGCTTTGGTAAAAGAGCTAGCGTTAGTGTTCCAATTGTATATTTTGTCACACTAGCTACAAAGGATAAATAGGAATAGCATTTTGTGTTGTGGATAACATTGGTAATGTAGTCGTTTTCAAAAAAATTGGTAATAAAGTGTTATGTTGAAGTTCATAAGAGACAGAGCTGTCTTACGACCTAGCTTGGTAGTGGAAACCTTATAGCCCAGTCTTGCTTTGGTAAAAGAGCGATATTGTTACTACAGCCATATTTTAGAAACAAAAAGAAGGATGATGTACTGCATATACCTATTGAAGATGTAGCTCTCATTCTAGAGAATCTTAGGCCCCATTCTTTTTCATGGCTGATAATCTAGCTGATGTAACTTGTTAGCTGAAAGTTAGAAAAAGTAGAGGAGAATGCAGGCTATAAAACCAGCACGAATATTCAAGAACCTACGAACATCTAGTAAGTTGAAAGCAGTACTCCTTCATATTTGTTTCCCACTACAGCTATGAAAGATATTGAACAGACAAGAACCATGGAAAACGTATTATTTTTGTAAAGTTACAAACAGACTAATGAACCCAATACATAGAGCAATGGCCACCAACGACACTCAATATCATATGCGTACCTTTCTGTAAGGGGAATTTGATCATGCAGATTACCTGCAACACTAGGATGACCCATAATTTTCAGACTAAGATGCCATCTTACTTACTCTAACCCACCGCCCTGCAAGAAAATCAGCGACCACTGTCAATGTGGCACACGATCGACGACAAGCAGAGAAAGAAAAAAAATACTCACTGACATTCTATTGAAGAAGAAGAGTTTTTTACACAGAGAGAAAGAAAGCGTACTGTAATATGCAAAGTATATCTGTACAGTTAGAGCGCCCTACTGATATATAAGAGACTATACCAGATGTACGGTTATACCCTTTATACACTAGTATATAACACGCCACACTATAATACAGAAACCCAATATATAGACCCAATATACTACATACTCTAACACCCCCCCCCCCCTCAAGTCTTAGTTTGTCTGAAAACTAAGCCTTGTGACTTGAATCGGATAAACCCAGTTTAGGAAGAGTAACTCTATAGACTTTGCCAGTCAGAGGCTTGGTCAATACATCTGCCAGCTGACGCGAACTTGGAACATGTTGAACTTGGATCAACCCAGCCTGTATCTGCTCTCGTACATAATGACAGTCCAGCTCTATGTGTTTCGTTCGCTCATGCGAAACTGGATTCTTTGCAATATGTATTGCTGCCAAGTTTTCGCACTTAAGAGGAATAGGTTGTATGCCCTTCACTTCCAGCTCATGCAGCAGACGTGTTAACTAGCTCAGCTCGCTTGCAACTTGTCTCATAGCTCTGTACTCAGCTTCTGCAGAGGAAAGAGCAACAGAGACTTGCTTTTTTGATTTCCAACTCAACGGGGATCCTCCTAAGAGAATGTAAAAACCTGAAACATATCTTCTAGTTAAGGGGCATGATGCCCAATCAGAATCGCAGTAAGCCAATAAATCATAATTGTTTTGTTTGGTAAAACTGATACCAAAACCTAAAGTTCCTTTGATGTAAGACAGAACATGATAAGCTGCACTTAAATGTTCATCAGTAGGTTTTTGACAAAATTGACTCAAAAACTGGACACTGTAAGCTAAATCAGGACGAGTATTGGTTAGATATATCAACTTCCCTATTAACCGCCTGTACACTGTAGGATCTTCAAGAGGAATGCCCACATCTTTGTCAAATTTCTGGTTCAGCAACAGAGGAGAAACAACACTTCTGCAGTCCTGCATATCATAATCAAGAAGCAACTGTGCAACATATTTCTTTGTGTCATTATGAGTTGTTTTTCTGTTTCAATGAATTCCATACCAAGGAAAAAAGATAGTCTGCCCAAATCCTTGATTCTGAATTTTTCATGAAGGTTTTGCTTTAGTTTCCTTATTTCACTAGGATCATTTCCGGTTATGAGTATGTCATCAACATACACACCAAGGAAAGTGCATTGATTGTTTAGTTTCTTTGAGAAGAGAGAGTAGTCATTTTTGGACTGTTTGTAACCTAGATTTTTCAGAAAACATCCAAGTTTATCATACCATTGTCTAGAAGCTTGTTTCAGCCCATAAAGACTTATGTAACTTACAAACTTTATTGGGACCTGAAACAGTGAGCCCTTGTTGTATTGTCATGTAAACATCTTCCTTCAAATCTCCATGAAGGAAGGCATTGTTTACATCCAATTGATCCATTTCCCATCCCCTTTTGTGGCAACAATGATTAATGCTCTAATGGTAGTTAGTTTAACTACCGGTGAAAAAGTTTCTTCTTCATAATCAACCCATACCTTTGTGTGAACCCTCTAACTACAAGTCGAGCTTTAAAGCGTTCTAAGTTTCCATCAGCTTTGAATTTAGTTTTGAAAACCCATTTGCAAGATATGGGTTTCTTCCCTTGTGGTAAACTCATTATTGACCATGTGTTATTTTCTTTCAAAGCTTGAAATTCTTTTTGCATGGCTTCGACCCATCTAGGATCTTTACTAGCTTCATCATAGGTAGTGGGTTCTTTCAAAGACAGGAGCTGATCTAAAGCTGCTCTAGAAGGATTGGTTATGGCAAAAGAGGAGATGGTTCTGTTTGGTATGATGTTGGTAAGGCTGTCTAGAGGGAGAAGGTTATGAGAGGAAAGAGAAAAGGATTTGTCATGTAATCTCTGAGTAATGATATCTGAATAGATATCACTACTTTGGCTAGTGGTGCAAACTACTTTGGCTAGTGGTGCAAATGTAATCTTGTAGTTTGATGGGAGCTCTATGGGGTCGAGTGGATCTTCTAAGTTCCACGTTTTCTTCAAGAGCATTTCTTGGTGAAAACAAATTTCCACTCTCTGTTATACTTTTTGTCTGGTCAGTGGGATCACTTTGAGAAGTCTGTTCTGGTTCTGTGGGAGTGTGACTGAAAGACTTCGAGGTGGATGTGTCAGGAGGTTTGGGAGATTGAGAACAGGATTTTTGAGGAGTTGTGTATTGAAGGTCATCTGTAATCTCATTTGATATAGGTTGAGGTGTTGTTTCTGTTTCTGTGTAAAGAACATCTTGGGTCTCTATAACAGAAGGAGAATCCATGGTATTGTCAGAAGAGGAAGGGAATAAATCTGTTATAGTTTCTGGTGAATTTTTGACAGATTTATCATGCCACGCCTCACGCCATTCATTATCTTGTATGGGGTAGATATTCTCAAAAAACACGACATCTCTATTAACTTGAGTTTCTCTCCTGTTTCTTTATTCATAATGAGATAACCCTTAGTGTTTTTGCTATTTCCCAAGTAAACGCATGCTGAAGATCTTGGTTCTAATTTGCTCCTATGTGGTTTAACATTGGTAGCAAAACATAAACAGCCAAAAAATTTAATGCAATCATAATCAGGTACAACGCCATTCAGTTTCTCAAAAGGAGTAAGATTACTTATGGCCTTAGAGGGCAACCTATTGATGATAAATGCAGCATGATTCAATGCAAATCCCCAAAACTCAACTCTAAACCGGATTGGAACAAAAAGGCTCTAGTGATGTCCATTAAATGCCCTTGCTTCCTTTCTACCACCCCATTTTGTTGGGGTGTGTGTGGGCAAGTCTTTTGGTGTATGATCCCTTTATTTTTAAAATAAGTGATTCCTTCTTGTGAACTACCAAGTTCCTTAGCGTTATCGGATCTAATCACTTTTATTCTTCTATCAAATTGAGTTTCAACAATTTGGACAAAATCTTTGATGGCTTGCATGGCTTCAGATTTGTGTCTTAAAAGTTTGACCCATGTTCCCCTTGTATAATCGTCAACTAAGGTGAGAAAATACCTATACCCCTCTGAAGTTTTTGTTCTCATGGGACCACAAGTATCGATGTGAGTCATGTGAAAAGGAACTATACTTTTTATTTCAGATTTTGTAAACCTCTTAGCCGTTTGGCCTTGGCTTTAAAACAAACTGTACAAGGTAAAATGTCTAAAGGGGGAAAGGTTTTTCCTATCTTCATTTTTAGAAGTTTTCTGGTGGGGGTGTGGCCTAATTTGCTGTGCCGTAGAAAAAGATCCTTGGTAGCATCAGTGCTATCCACATTTTTGGTAAAACCTAAAACAGAGTGGGTTCTATGTCTAGTTTTCTCAAGGAAACCATTTATAGCAATTACATCAAGCAAATAAAGACCATAACGTTGACATCCAATTCTGGCTTTGAATTCTATTTCAGAATCCTGCAATAAACAGTCATGATCGGAAAATATAATAGGCATGTTAAGTTGTCCAGCAAGTTTACTAACAGAAATTAAGTTGAATGTAAACTTAGGAACATACAGAACATCTAAAAGTGTAAAGTTTTCACATATCGAGACACTTCCATGACTATGAACTGGACATGTCTGACCATCAGGAAGAGTCAGATCTCTTTGTTCAGAAACATGAATCAGGTTATCAAACACATTTTTATTTCCTGTTACGTGTTCAGATGCTCCTGAGTCTATAATCCATAGTTTATTCAGATCATGTGTCAAGTAATTATTTGCTTTGTGTAAATGAAAAGAACAAGGTTGAATGATATTACCAGAGAAACTCCCGAAATTGTTATTGCAACTTTGGGTTTCCTCTCTGGCGTTGATCAATTTCTGCTGCAGGTATTTCGTCAAACTTCCCAGTTGTTCTGTGGTGAATCCTACAACGGGGGATGACTCTGACTGGGTAGTTCTCTTCATCTTTGAGTTACTTTCAACGGTGGAAGCAGCGACTCGTTCTTTGTTCTGATTTCCTTCTTCCGGAAACCCGATGATCCACCAACACTGCGAACATGTGTGTCCAACTTTAGCACAATTGGTACACTTGGGAAGATTCTTCTTCGTCCCACTACTGCTCGAGCCCGGCGATTTCTCGTTTTGTTTTTTCAGCAATGGCTTCTTGGTGTTCTGAAAGCCATTCTTGTGCGCAAGGGCTAGGGTATTCTCACTACCTTCAGTCTGAGTCTCGGACATATCTCTACCCTTCTCATCTTGGGCAAGGATGGAGTACGCGCGTTCCAAATCTGGCAGTGGATTCATTAAGAGAATCGCCCCTTTTGCTTGCTTGAAGTTTTCATTTAACCCATCCAAGAATTTCATGAGCTTGTCTTGCTCTTCGCGCTCATTGAGATCTTTCGTCGCGCCGCAGGAGCACCTTAGGGTTTTTCGACTGCTGGTTAATCGATCCCAGAGTCTCTTTAATCTTGTGAAATAGGTGCTAATAGTATCTTCTTGTTGAGTTAAGCGGCCGATTTCTTTCTGAATCACATAGATCTCCGGCCCGTTGAGAAGTTCAAACCTTTTGCGAAGAGCATTCCACATCTGGGAGGCCGTCTCGCAGTACATAATGCTTTCCCCAATTTCATTCTCCAGTGAGTTGAGGATCCAACTCATCACCATGTTATTGCTTCTTTCCCACATTGGGTATCTCTCCGATGTCCTCTCTGGTTCGGTGATTTGCCCATTAACAAGTCCGAACTTGTTTTTTCTTTGAGAGCGATTGTCGCTGCTCTTTTCCACTGATCGAAACCAGGTCCTCCTTTGAACTTGATTCCAAAGTTGTGGTTTATGCTATCTGAAGGGTGAAGATACAGAGGGTCATTGAAATCTTGGTCGACTCTCGACCCATGTTCTTGCGTTTCTGATCGCGTATCTTCATCCCTGATCTTGTCTTTTCCCAGTTCACTCTCAATGTTTTCATCTTCTTGCTCTGTCATGGCGGAAAATCGATCGGAGCCCTAGCAAAGCTCTGATACCATGTCAATGTGGCACACGATCGATAAGCAGAGAAAGTGTAACACCCCAACCCGAAATCTAATAACCTGTACGACGATCACTCCCAAATAAACATAAACTGCAGCTGAATAAAATACAACAACCGGGCGGTATTACAACGCCATTGGCCACCCTTGTGACCAACAAGGCTAAATCCAAATACAAGTCTCCAAAAGTCACGGTCTGAATACGAATACAATCCGAGATACTAGGAATCAAACTCAAAGGTACAATACTTAAGTAAAACAAATAACTACAAGAAAACTCCCATAGCTTGAGTCTACCCCACCTACACTCGGTGTGGTAATCTTCTCAACTTCAGGTACCTGAAAAATGGGGGTGCCCCCAAATGGGCTCAGCAAACAATGCTGGTATGGAAAACGCGCAGCCCATCGGCTACCGGGGCCACGCCAACTACTTTGTCGAATACATGCAGTTCATTTTTATAAAGCTGTAAACAAGAATAGTGTGATAATAACAAGTATCCATACAAGGACAACAATGTCACATAAAACAAGACTTCAGAAGGTCGAGTTAGATGATCTGTAATCTTTTAATAGTTGTCGGGTCCACACAGTGGGACTGACAGATAAATAAGAGTATGTCAATATAATGAAGGTATAGTGACCTCGTTATAAAGAAAGGTTGGGTAATTAGTCTCTCAGAAGCCAACGTAGTTAACTCCTGTACTTTAGAAATGTGGGAATCGAACCCTCGAGAGGAACAGAGTCTTCCTCTCCACTGTACTGTTGGGAATTGAACCCTCGAGAGGAATTAAGTCTTCCTCTCCACTTGAAATGTTCCGTCGCGACGTAAATAGGAGACGACCTGAGACAGGTACAACTCCTGTAGCATGCATGGCCAGTTCTAACTGGGCTCCTCGTTCTCGTAGTATATAATTGTTAGGTGGCGTATAAGGACATTAAACAAGAACACAATGTGTATTGTCAATTATCACGTTTAGGATAATGACGTTTGTTATAAAGTGAAGTTAGTGAGAGACTTGGGTACAAGTCCTCGGTATAATAAAACGCAGGTATTTAATCCACCGGTAAAGTAGTGTTGTATGCGTGGAACATACATGTCGTAGTTAATATCATTCACGCATATAAAATCACACAACAGTACACAAGAGTAATTCAACATTTTACAATAATTATCTTGGTCGTTATTCAAACAACAGATAGCACACAAGCCGGTGTAATCCGGTAGAAAACAGGTTGCAAGAATCCCATACCGTTCACCGTAGACTGTACTGTTTAGTTCCCGGTCAACGTATGGTCAAACAAAGTCCTAGAATAGGATTAACTGAGAGGGTTAATTTATGTTACCCTTTTATAATAATTTTATTTGGATCATTCAATAAATTTCGTTTTTGTTATTCCTTTTGATTTATTTATAAATCCTTTATCGTACATATATGTATTTAGTTACTCATGTACTATATTTGTTATTTTTTTTAATTGTCTAGGTGACATAACAACTCATAATTTCTTAACTATATTTATATGCCATACATGGACATAAAGTTCTTATAGTTTTTATTATTCCCCTTTTAACCATAAACAATATTTATTGGTTTCCTCTAAATTCCTTATAACTATATAAGCCATAGTTTTAATCTCATAATTCCATAAATGAGAATCCTTTCTTTCTAATTCCTCCAAATATCCATATAGGACCTATATTTATTTAAATCTAAATTCTTACCCTTATAATTCGGTTATTTACAAACCAACCACATTAATTCTTAAACTTTACATTTAAATTCTAATCTCATTATATTATATAGCTTTAATTTTAATTCTCCATAAATGCCTAATATATATATATAATTCTTAAATTACAAAACTAACCCCAAAGTAATTCAGCTTTGGTCATGTACTTTCCATTAATTACACTTTCACCCACAAAACTTTATAATAGTTACTTAATAACTTATAAACTATAGTTTAAATATTTAATTCCTCAAAATTTCGAAAGTGAACTTAATGATTCTCTTAATTATGAATTCGCCCACTTATAATTTCCAAACTTTCATAACTTTTATAAATTACATAATAGCCCAAAACTTTATAAAATGTTATTTTAACACTTGTTTAAATTATCTAAAATTCATAAACTTAATTCCTAACCTTATATTATATTATAATTACACCAAACAGACCCTTAACTCTCGGGTTTCACATTAAACTCACCAAACTTTGTAAAAATTACATTTTAAGCCACATAACTTAATTAATTAGCCATTTATGCTCTAATGAAATATTTTTAACTCACCAAACTTTATAGTATAACTTTATATACATAAGCAGCTCATAAAAATCTATTTTTCACTTAGACAATTCGGCTATAATTAAATAGCTACCATATAGTATATAAAAGTGGATTTATATGTCATAATAAATATACATAAATTCATATGAGTCATATAACTCATGTAAAAATTATTGTAATGTCTTATATTGATTCTTAGCTCAAAATAAAGTATTTTTGCCCTTGACATTTCGGCTTGAATTTATATGTAACATTAATTTTGTGACACAAAAATGTGTCTTAAGGTAAATATTTTCCATATATGTTATAGATTATATTTTTGGCATTTAATACCATATAGTTTCGGTTTTAATTAACCTAGGAGATGTACATAATTTTTGTATAATTTTTAGGAGCTTAACAAAGCTTATAACTTAAAGATTTACATAGTAAACTTACTTCTTAACAAAGGTGGTTAAGTGCTTGAACTCTTCTTGAATCTCCAAGCCTTCTCCAATGAAATTTTAATGCTCCACTTCGGTTATATGCAAGTGGTGAAGGGGTTTAGGAGTTAGATCTTCAATAAAGATCTTAAGTAGATTTGTAAGTAGTTTTACAAGAATTTACCTTAAGCTTTTCTCCTTAAAATTTCGGCTCACTTAAGGTGGATGAAGAACAAGTTTTCCTTCATGAAAATGAAGAAGAAAAGAGCCTCAGAAGAGATAGAAATCGGTTACACAATAAAATGTGCTTTAAGGATTTTCAAGCTTGAAAACTATCTTAAGATAACCTTGAGATGCTCCTTGGTTTAATGTTGGTTTGGACAACCTCCTTGGAACATTAGTTGATGCCGAAATGCTATGGTGTGCTTGGAAGAGTTTTGCTTCAAGGCTTGACAAGAAATGCTAGGAAATTACCTTAAAGATGAAGATAGAAGTTAAAACTCCATTAATGGACTTAAGAGCTTCAAAGGAAGAAGATGAAGCTAGAAGAGAGAGGAGGGAGCCTTACCAATTCGGAAATGCTAAGTGCAAGGGGAAGAATGAGACTAAGCTCACGTAAGAAGAAGAGAATGCAATTGGAAATGATTTTTTTTTTTGTTAATTTTTAATGTCATTTGACTATTCTTTTTCCTTAGTTTATTACATAGATTATTGGCTCAATAAATGCCGATGTTACCAGCACATTTTCGGCCATGTGGTGTGACAAGGCAAGGTGGAGAAAATAATGTGAGCTAGAAGACAAGGTAAGAAAAGTAAGGTTTATTCTTTTGTTTTTCTAAGTTTGAGCTTGTCTTCTTCTCCTCTTGTAGGTAGCCGAATTCAAGGCATATATGGAGCCTCTCAACCGGTGATGAAGAGCCAAGGAAGAAGCAAGGAAGGTCACT
>JAIOTZ010001294.1:0-36004 GCA_023374045.1 Limonium bicolor
ATGAAGATCGATAAAAAGAACGTCAAAAACGGATCATCCTAGCCAAAGTTATGCTAGTTTGAAGTTTAGAGCCAAAATTTCATAAACTGCCACGTGTCAGTCTCTCGTGCGCCCCAACACTTAGTCGGTTCTATCTCCTGGTTTTTCTCTAACAACCACCCGATTTTACCCTAACTTGTGACGGCTATCTCTCTCGTTACTGCGAATTTTCCAGTGCCGTCTTCACCACTCTCTTCTCCTTAATTCCCTCTTTACATTCATAACTCATACAAGCCCTAACTCCATCCACATCAACGGGAAAGTCGTTCTCAAGTTGGCACCTTTCACAGTCGTAACCCAGTTTCCAGTTTCATCCGATTTCAGGTAATGTTCGTCTTGCCATAATTCCTCGTCTTTCAACCAAATTCGATTTCTTTAGCTCGTTGTGTAGATCACTAATCCATCTACAACTTTCATGTTTATTCCCAAGCCTGATTCATAACCGTTTGGAAGTTATAGTCGCTCAAAGTTCCGGATTTTTCAGCACATAAATCATACCGGAAACAGAGAGGTAAACTCGTAACTTTCGGGTCAATTTTCTTTCTGTATAATGCGAGTTAGGATTAGTTCTAGTTATCAATGTGTAGATCTAAGTGTCATCTTTCTAATGAGCCCAAAAACAAAGCCTAACTCGATCTGTGCAATAACTTATAGATCCTCGAAGGTTGCTTCCTAAACTGGTCGAAAGTTCAAGTTTTTCCAGAAAAACGTTTTCGAATCGCTTCGATTCGGGCAATTCCGGTGAGTTCTCTTCAAATTCCTCCGATTATGCTAACCGGTATTACAATTCCGATCTAACCCATGTTGCAATTTAACCTGTTACGCTCTAGATTAGGAGAATTTGTAGAATTTTCAACCGGATTGAATTCTGAAACCGAACTAACCCTAACTCTCGTATTGAATTCGAAACTCGGTGTGTACTGCATTATAATTAGGGAAAACGGTACCATTAGAACCGCAATTTGATTACGAATCCATAGAAACAAAAATCACTCAATTTCGTTCTGTAGATTTGGAGTTATCGTCGAATTAGTACTCGCGGTGATTTGGGGATTCGCTGAAGAACTCGATAAACCAGGGCCGTCCGATTGTAGTTAGGAGAAACGGACGGCCACGATTAAAACGTTTCAGATTTAGTTTATTTAAGTTTCTATAGATTTCAGTAAATAACCCTAACTTGTTTAATTAATTTAAGTACCTTCCCGAATGTATTTTGACTTGAAATTTTAACCATAGATTCCTTATTTTATGTAGTTTATTTCGATGTAAATTATTAAGGATTTGGAGTTTTTAAACATAAGTTATGATTTTTACAAGTTACGGCTTTTCTGGAATTATTTGGCTAAATTAAAAAGATATTTTTATGAAATAAAAATTTTATAATATGTCTAAAATGTTATAGTTACTGTATATTAAATTTGGGAATTTTTGGGCGATGGTAAAGGGTTTTAAAAATTGTGTTTATGAGTTTTTCATAAGAATAACCTATAATATAAAGTTTTTAATGTAATCAAAAACTAAGGTAAGGTTTGTTAATTAACTTTTAAGCTGGGGATAATAAAGGGAACTAAATTAACATTATGTAACAGTAAGTTAAAAATGTTTTTGTATTAGCTTCTAAGGGAAATGAAATTATTTACATATAGGTATATTTACTTACTTAAGTAGGAACTTATATAAAGGAATTTAATTATCCTACATCTTATTTACGATATTATATGGGGATTTAATATTTTAAATAAACTAAGGAACAAATATATATAGATATTATTTAATACACATTTAAAAAGGGAAAAAAAAACATTAAGAAGTAATTTAAAGTAAATCAGGGAACTAATTAAAGTACCACTTATAATTACTAAACTTTATAAGAGCTAGAACCTTAAGTTATGGTAAAAGAAATACTTTATGAAATATACTTAGAATACAGTTTAAGGTGGTATTAATAAGATAGTTTAAATATGGTGAATTACATGGGGAAAATGTCTTAGTAATTTTTAATACGGGTATACTTATATCTATTAAATAAATCAAGGAAACACATCATGTTATAAACTTTAAGTCAGTTGTGTTAAGCCTATAAGTATTGAACATTGACAAAAACAATAAAATTTCCTAAAAATGCTATGGATAAATTCTAATACATAAAGATATATATATATTATATATAATATATACATGTGAATAAATACATTAAAATAGTTGAGGGAAATAATAATCCTTGTGACAGATATAATAAGTATGTATATTAAACCTTAGGCTTTAGTCAGGGAGTGATTAAATAATCACTGTTAATTTAAGAGTTTTAATTACTCAACATAACTTAACCCGGTCTTGGGCTAACCCATTAAGCCCAAGTCTATGAATCCAAAAGCCCACTTTAACAATCCAAAGAGAGTTTGGGCCACTCTCAGGAATAAATTCTAAATCATTCCAAACTAAACGAGATGGGCCTAACAACGAGTTTAGTTAACAAGTCAAGCCCAAACCTTTGTAAAAGAATAATGGTAAACTAGACTATTAATCAGTAGGTAAAGAAGGTTGTTAAGTTTGTAAGTCTCTTAACTAATCGATGTTTGGAACACCTTAATTATAGGTTACTGTTGGGAAATCACTTTTACGAGTTAGTTATTGTGCTTCACGTACCAGGTACGATTTCTCGTACTCCGATATTTTTGATGATTGCCTTGTGGAATGTTTTGGAAAACGCTAACTGACTTTAAGAGGAATTTCTAAAAAAGAATTGGTTGTGTGACTAACTCAGCTTGTGTGACTAACTGAGCCTTGAGCATGAAATTTACATGGGTACTGGTTCTTTCTATTTGGTGTCCCGTTAGACATTGACTGCTTAGGGTTTACGCTTCTGCACTCTGTAGGACTGAGTGTTTTGGTATTGCTCTGGGTAGTTGGTGGTCTAGTGGGAATTTGGAAAAGGTCATTCTTGGAAATCTTTCTTTCGACGTGCGCGCGTCTTTAATGGTAACAGCAGGGGGCTGTATATCCCTCGCCCATAGGGGCATTGATGTTTAAACAGCAGGGGGCTGTATATCCCGTCCACTAGGACATTGAAATTATGACAGCAGGGGGCTGTATATCCCTCGTCCATATGGACATTGATATTGGCGGTGGGGGCCATCTCTCCCAGTTAAATTATTCTACTCTTGAGTTCTTGATTCCTGGATCTATTTTATCATTCCTAGTCCTTTGTGACTATCTGAGTCTTTCTACTCCTAACGGGAATTGGGTTTAACTAAGGCAATGGATGTTCACTAACACCTGATGTGATTTTGTTCCACTAACTTTATTTCTCAGTTATTAAACTTTATTCTTATCTTAGTATCTTGACTTGGTGATTGTGAAACGCTTTATTTCTCTGAGTGTTTAAGTGTTGTTTTCAAGTTATTGTTTATTTAAGAACTATATTTTAAGTTGTTTTTGGAGGATCGTACCAGTTCCATTCCAGGGAACTGACCCGCCCCTTTTGGGGTGGGCTGCTTGGTTTTATCTTGCAGGTACGTGTTATCTTACAGGTGGCCACGAAGAGAAAGAGTGATTGGGATGGGATTAGGCTTGGAGAGTTTTGATGTTTTATTACTTCTTATTTTTGTTGAGTTTTCTCGTGGTTCAGGCCGTGACTTTTGTAATCTTTAAGTTGTGTTTTGGTGAGGTTTGGTACCGGGTGTTTGGAACCCGATGGTCTGTACGCCTTTAGTATTTTATTTCCGCTATAAATATGTTAAATAGGGGCGTTACAGGCTTACTTTTATAGGAGTAAAAGTCTCTTGACTGACATGGGGTATTTGGATTTGTACATAGTCTTGGTGGGTTGTAGCTTCTCTATCCATTTACTCTGGAGGTCAGAAGTTCATGCTTTTAGTGCGCTTTTAAGCATCTGAATTATTCTTTCTGGCTGACCTTTATTGTTATACAACATGTTTATATTTTTTTTACTACTGATCATAATTATATGCAGATAGGTAATTTACTCTCTTCGCATTATTATCTATTTTATGCCTTCGTGTGTACCGTCAAGCCGGAGTTTTCTTCGTCTTCAAGTAACCTTTATTTTTCAGCCAAATTATGGCCTTGATATTTTCGGTTGTCCTCAATTAGTTTCAGTCAAAAGGTTACCGAATTACACCCGTTACAAGTTTATACGAATGTAACCTATTTACATAGGATGTTTAGTTTCCTTCTCATCATCATTATTCTTATCATGGTATCTAGCAGCAGCTTGTCGATTAGCACTGCTTAGTCACAAGTTCCAATGTCTTGCATTTGGTTTCGGTAGTACATGTTTTCATGTATTATCTATGTGGTTATTAGTAACATCACGCCATTCTTCCTACAATTTCAAGTCTTTACATCTTTGTATGTGTTTACTTCCTAGGTTTCGAACCATGTATCCATGTATTTTATGTGATTTTATCATCTCGTAGCAACAACACTTCCTTCGCACTTTACCAAACCAGTTTCATACAGTTTGACACCTATTTGTAGTTTATGTGTCCACTTGGGGGGGGGGGGGGGGGGTTCGAGAATCATCCAACACTAATGTGGTCAGCGTAAGTGTTGAACTATCCTTCCACCCCAATTTGTGCTCAGTATCACTTGACCTGACCAGGGTTAAGTTCAACCTTGCACGTCTAACAACATATGATTATCTCCATAAATTTAATGGTATATTGGTACATACGTTCGTATCCTTCTGATATTATGAGTTTTTTTCATTCCAAGTTCTCATATAGGGAGATGTAGTATGGATATAGGTGATCCATCCGCACCATATTCATAGATATAGTATGGATATAGGTGATCCATCCGCACCGTATTTATAGATATGGATATAAGTGATCCATCCGCACCGTATTCATAGATATAGTATGGATATAGGTGATCCATCCGTACCGTATTTATAGATATAGTATGGATATAGGTGATCCATCCGCACCGTATTCATAGATGTAGTATGGATATAGGTGATCCATCCGCACCGTATTTATAGATATGGATATAGGTGATCCATCCGCACCGTATTTATAGATATAGTATGGATATAGGTGATCCATCCGCACCGTATTTATAGATATAGTATGGATATAGGTGATCCATCCGCACCGTATTCATAGATATAGTATGGATATAGGTGATCCATCCGCACCGTATTCATAGATATAGTATGGATATAGGTGATCCATCCGCACCGTATTTATAGATATAGTATGGATATAGGTGATCCATCCGCACCGTATTTATAGATATAGTATGGATATAGGTGATCCATCCGCACCGTATTCATAGATATAGTATGGATATAGGTGATCCATCCGCACTGTATTCAATGTCTCCCCATATGATTAGGTTCTCTTAATATTCTTGCCTAAGGTTCAACCCCAGGTGTTATAGTGAATAATTTGTCCAGTGTATACTAGCCTTTTAGGTCCTAGTGTATGCCTAGAATTTATCTAGGACATCGCATGTTCGAATATATTTGTATTGGAGAACCGTATTACCGTTACTTAGGATAGTAAAGCCCACGTCATTGTCCTTTTAATGAGTGATATTTTCTTCTCGCTACTTATATCTTAATCCAAGATTTATATTCGGTAATTGCCCCTTTTTTTTGTCATGGTTGTTATACTAAATAGGAGAAATTAAATTATACGATATTGTATAATTGAATATGAATCATAAGGTTAGAAATTGCTTGGCTAAGTAACTTTAACCTTGACAAACATTTGAAGTAAAAAGATGTGTATATATTCTTCTACATATACAATTGGTATTTAAATTAGATATAATACGTGTATAAGTAAGACTTCACAAAACAAATGTGATAATAATAAATAAATGAACTTACAAAATAATGAGTGTAATGAATAAACTTTAAAAGTTTATTATGGTATTATATAATTGTTACATGATATTAAGATAAGAATCTCAATATAAGTTTGTATGATATTACAAACTAGTGGGAATAATCGCCTTACATAAAATAATGAAATGTAACATTTAATGAAGGGAGTTTTATAAGTTATTTGTTTGTGCATAAAGGCGTGACTAATATTTGTAGGAAATGCGTATAAAATATGGTTGAGAACCATACAATATTAAATGGTAGGTGTTATAAATGAATAAAGTTGATAAACTGTAAATTATACAATCAAGGGTAGCGTATTGCAAAGTACATGCATTATTTAATACTATGTATTATGATGAATCTTGTAACTAAAGTACTTGGATAAACTAGTCAAGTCAACATGCTTGACTAAGTCAACTCATTTGACCAAGAGGTCGAGTTGACCAACTTATACCTAGAATGGGAGTTTAAGAATAATATTGTCGCAATACATGCAATTATATATTATATGATTAAATCCATTAAAACTACATATACAATATATATATATATATTGTAAAACCGAATATATGTATATATAGGTATATACAATATGGTTTTAATGACATGAAATGATGTATGACCAGTGTTATGACATTAGTATAAATATATATACTATAGGTTGATAAGTGTCCAAATGAGCATGTTTTATGGGTGTATTTCATATATTATATTAGCACTTTTCTTGCTCATTTCTCCACTTTGCTTAGTTTTCCTCTAGTTTATGTTTTATTGATTATCTCACAAATTTATTGGTTAAACATGAGGAAAACCAAGCTAGGAGCAAAGTAGACGAAGAGACGAACGCATAGGCGCAGACGGATCTCAAATCGGAGCTGAAACGAACATTTTGGAAGCAAACTAAGCTTCGTCCGAACCAGGTCGGTCCGGACGGTGGTTCGGACAAGTCCAGAAAGGCGTCCGTGTGTTGTCCGAGGAGAAAAGGCCGGACAAGAATTAAGAGAATTGTGTCCGTGTCACGTCCGTGCAAATTTGGCCGGACAAAATAAACCGTCCGAACCACACTGGTCCGGACAGTGGTTCGGACGCGGCAAATTTGAGGATCCGTCCGTGGAAATAAGGGCGGACAGAAGAGGAGGACTTACATTACCTGTCCGTGTAAAAATCCGGACAGAAGACAGAATTGGCCTGTCCGTGTAAAAATGGCCGGACAAGAAAGAAATGTCCGCGGTGTGTCCGTGGATATTTGGGCGGAAAAGACTGAGTTCCTTACGCATGTCGACAGTTCCATGTTGACAGTTCCATGCATGTCGATAGACCTACTGCACCGCCCCACTGCACTCTGTAAATCCGTCACGCGTTGTCACAACCTGTCTTCTTCTTCCTCCTTTCTTCTATTTAAACCCAGTACTTCTGCATCAAAAATATCATCCATCGCTCACAGAATCGTTCACTACAATAAAAACCACACCTCCGACTCATTCCACCCTCTTATCCCCCGCTTCTCCATTTTATTTTCATTCTTCATTCCACCACTCAGCAGAACCAGAATAAAAAGAAGAAGAAAAGCAGCTGGAGCAGAAGCGAATCGCAGTCCCGTCTCCTCCGGCAGTCTCCAAAATAATGGCTATTTCTATCTTTATCCTTGCTAATGTCTGAGTAATAAACTTAGCTTCCCGGGTTTTGAAGAAAGCCTATTTTATATAATTGTGTTATGTAAGCTTTCCACTATAATTTATCTAAGCAGTATTTTGATTCTTGTTCTTAATGCGCTTTAATCTTCTTGTACAATTATTAAAGTGATATTTGTAGTCTCTTGTTAAAATGCGATGTTGACACAAGGTTCTAGACATAGGAAGTCAAAACGGGTTAACGACTAGAAGCGTGTCTCGCCTATAGGTTAATCTGTCTCCAATAGGAATTGTTAATAATGCGATTGGTTGAACTGACTTGGGCATATTTTGCGGCTTGTTATTTCTCCTAGTCAGGGTTTGTTGTACAAGAACCGGTCAATGAACTAATTAAGATTCCTGAGTTTATTGCTAAAGTGGGAAAGTTTATATTGATATAATTGGATAAAATAGGTGAGCAGAACAACCCAGGATGCTTCTTTAAAAACAAAAAGATTTACAATTTCTATTTCTTTTCTGTTTTGATTAATTGTTTTTATTATTGTCTTATGAGTTAGCTTTTAATCATACTCTCTCAAAAATGATAAAATCTGTTTACTAGAAATCTCAGTCAATTTACAACACTATCAGTTATCTACAGCGAGGTCCCCAAGAGTACGACAACCCACAAATCCACTATTCCGCAAAACGATAGGTACACTGCCTAAGTTGTAGAAGTAGTCACATATTTCTCCAACAAGTTTTTGGCGCCGTTACCGGGGATCTCCGGCACGGTTAATTGATGGTTTTTAATTTTATTGAGATTTCTGTTTAGTTTTTTTTTATTTATTTCTATTTTATTTTCGCTTCATTTATTTTTATTTAATTTTTCTTACTTTTTATTTTGCTATTTTCTTTTATCTCTTTTTTGTTTCGTATTAGTTGTTCTATTTAGTTAATTTTTGCTTTTGTATTTATTTTCTATTTTTAGTTCTATTCTACTTGGTATTTTTATTTTTGTTTTTGATAGGATAGTTACTGATAATGGAGAGCGGCTACGATGAGGTGAGAAGATTGTTGAACAATTTGGAATGGACGCACATGCAAGAGGAGATTTCCTCATATCAAAGGTTGGTCAAGGATTATCAACCACCTCAACAATCAAATCGAGAGCCGTATTGGTGGGAAGTCGACCAGGCTAATACACAGTACAAAGAAGCTCAGTTGGGATATGACTACTTCAATCAGAATGAACAGCAATCTACACAAGGGCCAGACGAATTTCTCCCGAGTCAGACTAAGCTGCTAGAAGAGATTCCAGTGGTGACTCCATTGAGTGAAGATCGATTCGAGCCAGATATTATTGAAGCTACAAGTTCTGATGAGGAGATAAAGAAACTTATCAGGACATTTTTCTCCGACGCTGAGTTGGAACAAATGTCTGAGAGTTACAATTCTCCTCCGTCTCCATCCCCAGCACAAGAGGAGCAATTAAAAGATGAAAATATTTTGTGTGAGCCAGTCCGCGAAGAGGATTATCCTATTGAGCCTCATCAACCAGGAGAGGAAATTTACATCCTCGAATCTGAGGAAGGAACACCGCTACCACCAGTCTCTCATCAACTCTCACCCTGCCTCCATAAGCTCAACAACAAGAGGAGGATGTTTACATCCTCCAATTTGAGGAAGAAAAGTCATCACCACCTGGTCTCTTGTTAGAACTACGATACCGGCAGTACCTCCTCAAACACCAGGTTTTGTGGAGTATACATTTTCCTATTTTATTTGCAGAGGTGACGTTTTGTTTTGATCCAGGTGGTCTGCTTTTAATTACTGCTAACTTCGTTTTCCTGTCAAAGTTGTTGTCTACTTTTATTTTTGATCCAGGATAACGAAGCGAGAGTCTAGCCAAAGACTATAAATACGGGCAGCTTACTGGGAGGCAACCCAGTGGTTAAATTTTATTTCCCTACTATTTTTGTTTTATGTTTTGTCTTCCATATTATTCCTATATAGTTTTTTTATAAATAAAAAAAGAAAGGAGAGAGAACGAGGAGAATTAACTTGAGTTCTTCTGGCTGTTTAGAATATTCAGTACAGGAACATATTACGTCATTCTACAGCTGAACTCAAGTGTGGAGGAGCTCTGTCTAAACACTCTGCGAACTCTGGGGAGTACACTCTCTTTGCTTTGCACTTCAAATTTTTACATACTCCCTACTGCTTTGCATTGTGTGGGGTACTCTAGTAGATTGCATGCCCTCGTTAATTTAATTCTTCCTACGCAATGAGGACATTGCTCCAGTCTAAGTGTGGGGGAGGACTCACTTCTCTGTCGCTCGTCTTAAGTCTTCTTAATTGACACATTGCTTAAAATGCTTAATCTTTCTACTTATCTTGCATTTTTCCAAATTCAATATCGTGGACCCCTTATATGTGGGTTGTTCTCTTTATGAATAAATACTGTTATGAATTGTGGGATAAATGGTACAAAATTTTTCATTTTGATTACTTTTGAGGAGCATTTTTATGCGGTGTGACCAAATGATCTGAAATGGTTGGATTTTTATCGCTTAGGGGTTCCTTCTGTCTTCTTTCTTAAGGATTGCTAAGGGGTGCTTCTCTGTCAAAAAGAAAAATAATAAACAAAAGGCTTGATGCCTAAATATTACCTTCTCATCTCTTCTACAAAAGTGAAATAAATGTATAATTCTATTTTTCCTTTTGTTTTCTCCTCAATGCCCATTCTTGAGAGATGTTGGCCATGGTAAAAGTTCTCGAAGTTACCTAATCTTCAAGCAATGAAGCACTCCGGATCATACCCCGAAACTCTATATTTTATTTTTACCCTGAGCATACCTATGCCACCAGTAGGTGATGATTCACACTCCTCAAAGAGTTCAAGATCATGTACTGTTCACCTCTTTATCCTACCCTTCATAATAATATTTGTTATATTGAGCATTCCCTACTTGCTTGGGTACATAGATTTGCTTGAGGACAAGCAAAAGATAAGTGTGGGGGTGTGATAAGTGTCCAAATGAGCATGTTTTATGGGTGTATTTCATATATATATTAGCACTTTTCTTGCTCATTTCTCCACTTTGCTTAGTTTTCCTCTAGTTTATGTTTTGTTGATTATCTCACAAATTTATTGGTTAAACATGAGGAAAACCAAGCTAGGAGCAAAGTAGACGAAGAGACGAACGCATAGGCGCAGACGGATCTCAAATCGGAGCTGAAACGAACATTTTGGAAGCAAACTAAGCTTCGTCCGAACCAGGTCGGTCCAGATGGTGGTTCGGACAAGTCCAGAAAGGCGTCCGTGTGTTGTCCGAGGAGAAAAGGCCGGACAAGAATTAAGAGAATTGTGTCCGTGTCACGTCCGTGCAAATTTGGCCGGACAAAATAAACCGTCCAAACCGCACTGGTCCGGACAGTGGTTCGGACGCGGCAAATTTGAGGATCCGTCCGTGGAAATAAGGGCGGACAATAGAGGAGGACTTACATTACCTGTCCGTGTAAAAATGGCCGGACAGAAGACAGAATTGGCCTGTCCGTGTAAAAATGGCCGGACAAGAAAGAAATGTCCGCGGTGTGTCCGTGGATATTTGGGCGGACAAGACTGAGTTCCTTATGCATGTCGACAGTTCCATGTCGACAGTTCCATGCATGTCGATAGACCTACCACCGCCCCACTGCACTCCGTAAATCCCTCACGCGTTGTCGCAGCCTAATGGTGGCCACGGGTCCGGTTCCACCGGTTCCGGTTCCGGTTCCACCGGTTCCGGAAAATGTGTATTCGTATTCGGAACCGGTCGGCTGGGGGTTCCGGTCCCGGTTCCGGTTCTGGTTCTGAAATCTGGATTCGCTTCGGATTCGGTCAAAAAAACGGTTCCGGCCGGTTCCGGTTCTGATCGGTTCCGACCGGTTCCGGAGCGGTTCCGGAAAGATTCGATAGGCTCTAGTTGCCCGTTTTAGCTCCGATTTGAGATCCGTTTGAACGCACACGTTGCTCTTTTCATCCACTTTACTCCTAGATAGGTTATTCTTCAAGTTTATAATTTTAAATATGTAAGAAACAAAGACTTAGGAATTTTTATTGAATTTACAAAAATAAGAAACAAAGAGAATTTTATTATATGATTCACTGCCTCATTAAAACCTTATTAGGTAAAAACCCATTGGGAAAACCCTAATAAGGAAAAAGAGTACAGCTATTTTCTTCAGAGGAGCGCGCGCCCGAGACCCAAAACGACGTCGTTTTGGCCCGATTCCAACGGTAACTTCAACCGGTTCCGAGGCGGTTCCTGTTCCGGTTCCACCGGTTCCCGGTTCCGAATCCGACTACGGTTCCAGGTGGTTCCAGGCGGTTCCGGTTCCAGGCCCGGTTCGGGCCCGAATCTCAAAACATGTATTCGTATTCGGAACCGGCTGAGGCGGTTCGGTTCCGGTTCCGGTTCCCACCGGTTCCCGGCCGGTTCCGGTTCCAATCGGTTCCGGGTAGAACCGGACCGATGGCCACCATTATCAGCCTGTCTTCTTCTTCCTCCTTTCTTCTATTTAAACCCAGTACTTCTGCATCAAAAATATCATCCATCGCTCACAGAATCGTTCACTACAATAAAAAAACACATCTCCGACTCATTCCACCCTCTTATCCCCCGCTTCTCCATTTTATTTTCATTCTCATTCCACCACTCGGCAGAACCAGAATAAAAAGAAGAGAAGAAAAGCAGCTGGAGCAGAAGCGAATCGCAGTCCCGTCTCCTCCGGCAGTCTCCAAAAAAATGGCTATTTCTATCTTTATCCTTGCTAATGTCTGAGTAATAAACTTAGCTTCCCGGGTTTTGAAGCGAGCCTATTTTATATAATTGTGTTATGTAAGCTTTCCACTATAATTTATCTAAGCAGTATTTTGATTCTTGTTCTTAATGCGCTTTAATCTTCTTGTACAATTATTAAAGTGATATTTGTAGTCTCTTGTTAAAATGCGATGCTGAGACAAGGTTCTAGACATAGGAAGTCAAAACGGGTTAACGACTAGAAGCGTGTCTCGCCTATAGGTTAATCTGTCTCCAATAGGAATTGTTAATAATGCGATTAGTTGAACTGACTTGGGCATATTTTGCGGCTTGTTATTTCTTCTAGTCAGGGTTTGTTGTACAAGAACCGGTCAATGAACTAATTAAGATTCCTGAGTTTATTGCTAAACTGGGAAAGTTTATATTGATATAATTGGATAAAATAGGTGAGCAGAACAACCCAGGATGCTTCTTTAAAAACAAAAAGATTTACAATTTCTATTTCTTTTCTGTTTTGATTAATTGTTTTTATTATTGTCTTATGAGTTAGCTTTTAATCATACTCTCTCAAAAATGATAAAATATGTTTACTAGAAATCTCAGTCAATTTACTACACTATCAGTTATCCACAGCGAGGTCCCCAAGAGTACGACAACCCACAAATCCACTATTTCGCAAAACGATAGGTACACTGCCTAAGTTGTAGAAGTAGTCACATATTTCTCCAACATAGGTCATACAGTGTAAACTAAAGTATAGTTTATTAAAATGAATAATGTGATATTTAATATATGGTATAATACCAAATGGTTAAATAATACTATCATATAACGTTAGTGCATGAGCATTAAATGCTATGCGAAATAACGTTGCACGTGTGATCATTTCCTTCATAACCACAGTTAATGATATGCACATGATCCAAAGGGTTTATCTTCTTTTTTTATAACATTGAATTCCACATTTACCCGTTGCATTGCTTGCGGGTGTTTTTTTAATACCCCGGATCTAAAAATGGTGATTAAATTACTCTAATAAAATTATTAAGGGCCTAATGGTGCCTAAAGAGTATTGGTAAAAAGAATAAAACCAAAAGAAAAGAGAAAACGCTTGAAAAGCGAAAAACGCTAAAATGCGCGTTAAATGAGTATAAGAGATACATGATCTCGAGAGGGTCCGAGATGGATTCCTAAGGCTTAGTTAGGCCTAATAAGTGTACGGGAATGATTCCCGAAGAAAACGGATCCAAATAATGGATTAAAACGCTAACGGAGTTTTAAAGCACGTTTTTCGAGGAAACCCAAAAACGTGACTTTAAGTGGTCAAATGGACCCGTAAAAATTATAGTTGATTAAATAACTATAAATGAGTATTAATGGAAGCTTAATAACCATTAAAAATAAAGAAACGAGAAAAATCCGAAAAACGGGCCCGGTTAGTGAATAGTGTCAAACCGGGTAAAATGACAAGCGTTTTCTGTCAGAAACCGAAAAACGCTCCTGGCTAAATAACTAGTGGGGGCCGGTTTTTAATAGTCCCACACACACTCACACACAAATAAAGAAAGAAAGGAAAAAAAAAGAGAGAAGCAAATAGTAAAAAGTGTAAAAGTAATAAGTTACTTCCTTTTCTCTCCCTCATTTTTTTCTTCTCATTTGAATTCCTCACTCTCTCATCCGTAGCTCCCCTCCTCTTCCTCCTTGAGCGATTTTGAGCGCTGCACACACAACAACAATGGAGTTCCCTCTTTCTCTCATTCAGCTTGTTTAAGCTCCAAACTCAAAAATAACCACATATTGTGATCCTCACCTCACCCTCTATCATTCTCTCTTTTCAAAACTCGAAAATGGTGAGTTTCATTTTCGTGGGTGTTGCCCATTTGAGGAGAAAAGCACACCATTAGGTAGCTTGAAGCTTCCTCTTTCTATCAAGGTAAAAATATCCATGAAAAAGTCTTGTTTTCTCCATCTTATGCCTTGGCCGATTTTGGTCTCTAATGGAGCCTTGTTTATTCTCTTTTATGAGCATTGTTTCAACCCCTAAGAGCTTGGAGGGAGTTGCCTTTGATTCTTGACCAAAACCCCATCTTAGGGTTTTAAGGTAATCACACATTTTAGAGCTTTAAGCATTTCTAATTGATGAGCTTAAGTGTTTCTACTTGAACTCATCTCTTGCCTTGTATATTGAATGGGAGATGGGCAATTTCTTGGCCTTTGGTGATTTCCAAGCAAGATAAAAGAGAAGAGAATGAAGAGGAGTGAAAAGAGTAAAGGCTTGTGAAGTAAGGTAAACAAATTTACCTTGGAGCCTAACTTAATGTTTTAGCATTGGGAAGGGAAAATAAATAAAGGAATGAACCCAAACATGTGTGGAAATGTGATTTGTTGAGATGAGGATAATTGTGATGATAATGTGCTTGTATACAAATAATGCAAGTGAGAAAACATTGTGAATTTAGTGTTTGATTAAGTGTTATGCATTTTATGAATTATGCATTGTATTGTATTTGGAGAATTGATGAGTATTGGTGAACTTGTATGTGCTGGTAGAACCCATGATGGGTTTGGTTAGTTTTAGGTTGAATAATGTGATGAGAAGAGTTTTGGACAATGCTTGAGAAGTAGCCAAGCTATGGCAAAATTTGTGTAGAAATCTAAGTGAATTAAGTGTTGGTTTGGGTGGTGAATAGCCTAGGAGTGGCTAGGTATGTATGAAGAGTGATTGGAGTTAGTAAACCACTTTGGGGATGCTTGTGATAATATAGAAGATTGGTGCAAAATCGGTAGCAAATAGATTGTTTAAATGCTTGAGGAGTTTCTAGAAAACAAAGGAGATTTAAGGCTTTAAGAGTGAGTTTCGGAACTTGGTATGAGGTGTGCATTATCTTGGAAGTTTGGATTGGTCAAATAAAGAGAGAACAAAATGCAAGTGCCAAGAGAAGTTAGAAATGCACAAGTGTGCATTAGTGTAAAATGAAAATGAAAAAAATGGGTGAATTTGAGCAAGAGTTTGAGTAAGGTTTGAGCCTATGATTTGAAGAGTTTTAGAGCATGTTTTAAGGTGATTAAATATGTGGAAAACTTGTGGAAAGTTTATGGAATGATTAAGGGTGGTTTAGGGATTGATTTGGAGTGGAAAAATCAAGTTTGGAGCAGGTTTTAGCAGGGTCCGGGACTTGGTCCTTGGACAAAGTCCCGGACCACACTTAAAAAACGGTCGAGAGTTGCAGCACACCCCTGGTCCGGGACTATACTCCAGGACAAGGTCCCGGACCATAGTCTAAAATCACCCGAGAGTTTAGTTTGCAATTGGTCCGGGACTTAGGGTAAGTACCAAGTCCCGGACCACCCCCAGAAACCTACAGAGAGTGTTTTAAAGGGTTTAAATGATGGGGGTTTGAATGTTAATGATGTTATAAGATGTTAAGGCCTTGTTTGGTGACATGTAAAGGCCCTAGGAAGTGTGATAAAGTGTTAGAAGTGATTGAGAAGTGAGAACTCAAATTGACAAGAGTAAAACCGAGTTAATGGGATAACGGGGTAAATACGGGAATAGCATTTTATTATGTACCGTATGAGTTTAGTGTTAACAATAATGTTTGAAACATTATCAGAGAGTCGTGCGTGACCCGAGCATGGTGAGATGCCACGGTAAAGTAAAAACCCCGGTGAAAGGTATGATTTTCTCATGCCCCGTATGCTAACCGAGTTACTCTGATTTGTGTGTTTGTTTGCCGGCTTAAGCAAGATTAAAGCATGAAAATAATCCCTTGTTTGATTAAGTATGCTTTATTGTATGTTGTATGAACTAACATACTTGTATGCCGGTGTGGTCTAACATAGTGCATAGACCGACTCATAGAGAGTAGTGATTGACTAGAAACCCGTAGATCGGGTAGTCTCATGATCAATGGTAATTTGCAAACACACACAAGCTATCGATTAAAGTATAACGATAACGCAAACATCTGAACTCCCTAGAACGTGAGGAGATGTACGGGTTGAGTAAATACCCGATAACGGTTAGAAAACCTTACTGAAACAATCCACGAAATAGATATGAGTGGAGAGATAAATGAACCTCCATCGAGAGGATTGAAGTTAGTCCAATAATGTGAACTTATAAGGAAGGTAAAAGAGACCTAGGGGATTAGTAACTCCCTTGAGACATGGTCGACCTCCTATAAGAGGGTTTACCCGGTATAAGAATATAACCGAAAGTATGAGTATATGTATTGTAAAGGTAACTCTTAAAACCTAAGATTAACCAAACTTGAGTAATGTTCCCTAAGTCATTAGAAACATCGAGAATGATGCTTCTAGACTAATATACATGATATAAATTATAACTCCGAGAGAGGAGTATATGGGAATGTGAGTAGTCCGAGAGTAGTCGGACCTATGTAAAAAGAGTTAGGAACTAAGAGAGAGTTCCGGGAGCTAGTTGAACCTTCCCACCATGCTAGACCCAGAGTAGGGTCGAAACCGGGGAAGTAAGACTATGCTAGAGAGCCATGAGTTTTGGCTTAAGTATGTATAAGAGTAACAAGCGTGATGTAGGAGACCTGTAGTGTCTCGAGAATCTACAAGAGCTTGAGTATGAATAACCCAAGAGTGTGGGTGAGATAATGAGTATAAATAACCCGAGAGAAAGGGGTGAGTATATGTATGAGAAACCCGAGAGAATGGGTAAGTATAAGAATGAGTAGGCCAAGAGAATGGGTGTGTATACGAATAAGTAGCCCGAGAGAGCGGGTGAGGTATTGAATAAGTAAACAAGGCATAGTGAGGAATAACCCTCAATGCCTAAGAGTAACCAGTTACCACTAACAACATTGTTATGTTAGTTAGGAATCGTGTTCCGTGATTGGATGTAGATTCCTTGTGTGATATACATATATATTGTATTGCCATGATGCATGTTGTTTGATTAAAATGAACTCCATGTATATCCGACCCAAAGTAGTCGGCGTACCGCGGTTAGCACGCGGTATATGCGAATTTCATATTCAGCGTAAGCTGACCCCCTAGGGGGAACGTTTTTAGTGTGCAGGTACTCGAAGCTGATCACCGTTCGAGAGAGTAGGACGGGGACTGCTGTGACCATGGGTAGTTAGATTGTAATTACTTATGCGTTTGAATGAGGTGTAAGTCCGAGTATGTTATCGGCATCCGTATATTGTAGACTCGGTATAGTGGAGATATGAATTGAGTATTGTATTTGTATGAGGTACTCGGTTGTTCCAGTTCATCAGACCGTTACGGTATGTAAGAAAGGCCTGGTTAGCCACATGGGTGGCTAACGGCGTTGTTTCACCCCTCGTTGTAATTAGAGTTCCGCTGCGTGAGTAGGAGTAATTAGTAACAGTTTAAGAGGTAATGACGAGATTAACGGTTGGGGTGTTACAAAAATGGTATCAGAGCGAAGTATCGCTCTGATGACTGGAAATACCGAGCTTAAGAGATACCGAGTTAAGAATTAGAGGCTTAGGGCTATGGGTTGAGTGGTAGCGTGAGAGATGCGCTAGATAGGAACTTCCAGTATGTTCTGGGTACCTACAATACCAGACCCGCCCTCCACAACCCCCGCATTAAAAGCTTGGGAAAGAACGCCAGAGAGACGGGGAAACCCAATCTGGCAGTTATTTAATATTTCAATATGAACTAGAACCTGTCATGCGGTAGATCCCGTGAACCGAGAATCCCGGAGACGGATCCCGCTGGGACGATAATAACCGCACTTAATGGCGAGAGATCGAGAAATCCTAATCCAAGGAGACCGAAATCTGTGGCAACTTGGGGCGACATGCTTAGCAGTCGCGAGAACCTAGCTGGCCGAGCAGCAGCAAGAAGAAAGCACCAACCGTGCAACAAGGCGGACTCATGAGAAATAACGAGAACCGGGACACAAGTCTACGGACCGCCATAGTAAGTAATACCAACATCGGTACACTAACCGACTAAGAATCTAGTCAGGAGTAGATACACCCACCCTGCCACACCCGAAGAGGTTGCAAAACCTAACGGGCACAACTTAGACAGCTACAAGCATAGCTACGGGATATACCCGAGTAGGACTACAGAAGTAGTACCTAAATAAGTTAAACCTCGGTAACCACAGTAAAGACGTGGGAACGAGCAACGAGGTAAAGCATAGAATTAAAATAGTTAAGGAACTCCAAGAGTGGAGAAGCACCTAAATGAATGATAGTCATGTCAAGATGAATGAGAAGCAACTCTAAGGAGTAGTTATCCAACTAAAGGATCAAGGAAGAGCCGACAAGGCTATCAAATACAATGTAAACAATACCGTGACCGGTATGAGCTAACCTAAAAACCGCCTGTACCGCGCACTTGCCTCGGCAAGTGCAGTAATAACGGGACCGTTAAGAAGAATCTTAACAAGTGACAAGTACTTAGCAAGTACCAAGATGGCGAACAAAGGCAATATAGCCACTTAAACCCTAAGAATTGTGAAATGAAACTTCGGAAAGGCCTGACAGCCTGACCACTTTATTGAGGAGCATACCGGTCGGCGAGAAGCTAGACCTGGTAAGAAGTAACCGGAAGGGAATGCCATGAAAATTTTATTTTCTAAACTCAAATTTATCTTTAAAAACGCAAGTTTTCCAAAAACCCCCAAATTCTAAAACCAAACCAGAGAGCCATGGTAAATCATCAAAGGACGATACAAGAGGAGTTGGCAACAGAATACTTCACTTAGGCGTGACCGACACTACAAGTGTACACAAATGAGACATGGAACGACCGCACTCCAAAGGAGCTTGCGGGCCTGACAGACCAGTTATGAGTTAGTCGGGTAAGTGGTAACGTGTCAATAAGATACTCCATGTATGTATACAAGTAGAGTACGGAACACGGGAAGTAGCCCACTCCATACTACGGACGAAAGAGCCAATTCGAACAAAGACAGATGGACACCTCGAATGATCGAAGAACATAAGGAAGCTTACCAAGAGTAAGGAGTCTAGAATCCAGTAAGGTGACGGACCTAAGGATATAGCGTTAATAAGCGCGAGAAGCACAGAGTATTAAGTACAGACATTGGATATGTCTCAGGAAATACCTAATAACTGGGTGAATACAGTGTAAATAATACGGCGAATGCCTAAATGAACTTATTAATGTACGATGAACGGGATAGAATTCCCACAGTATATCTCACTAAGAGAATAACGACCTAATTAAGTAGGTAAAGGAAAAGTACTAATGCTCTACCCAATAACGGGAGACATTACAACCCTAAACGGGATAGTTTGAGTTATACATACCCGGTAATACCCAGGAGCAGTCCGTGAAGGGTGCCGGAGTCAGCAGTAGTTGAACGAAACATCGTGTTGAGAACACAAGTGTTAAAGAGAACACACGGGTAGAACCCGAAGGGATCCCACGTAACACAGGGTACCCTAGATTGCCAGAAAGCATGAATTAATATCAAGAAACTTAAAGGACCTTCCATGTATGGAAGAGTGTTGAGACAACCTTATCGAAAAACCCAGCAATACCTCCAAACCATTTAATGGTATACGGAGAAGCGGAAACCTGTATAAACAGCCCGCATGGAGCATGGCGAGGCAATGTGGCTTATAAGCCGGTAACTAACTGCAACTTGTAGATCTAAACGTTGTAAACCTATGCATAGAAGCATAAGAGGAACAGTGGAGAATGAACCACTACCTTAGAGTGGGGATACCACTTGTTATTATGGGGCCTATGGAGCGGCATTTGCGTGAATCCTCCAGAGAAAGGCTACCACCTAGGTATGAAATGTGAAACCGCTAGTGCGGTGTAGTAAAACTTGAGCATGTGTATATTGCCAATGAGTATATGAACTATAGTAGAGTAATCAGTTGAGTAGTAAACACTGTATGTGTGCAATATGAACTGCAGAGTAAGCAGCGCGCAAGTGCGCAGAGAGATTTTAACAATAGCGTATTTCATTGAGCCAAGTGAATGGCAAGCCATAGTATAAATGGCGGGAGTACATGAGCAGAAGCTAAAGTAGTAGCGGATGCCATGTAAACAAATGTTGTAACGAGTAGAACAAGGTACGTAGTAAGCGACCATTGTAAGGCTATATTCGGATAGTGACTAGAGTTGATGAAGAAATGTGGTAAAGAAGACATGATCATTCCTATCTCATGAGAGATTTACTGTCAAGGGTTTACGCTTCTGCACTCTGTATGACTGCGTGTTTTGGTATTGCACTTGTGCGGTAATGATCAAGTGGGAGAGTCAGGAATTAAGAAATGTCAACGAAGCCGGTTGAGTGAGAACCTAGAGAAATGACCGTGCGGCCGTTGGCCAAAGATGCACGAAAAATGTGGGCTGTAACCCACAGGTCCCAGGACCGATGAATGGTAAATGCAGAGTAGTATGAATGAGGAATTCTTGTACAGAAACGAATAAACAAACACGATTCAAAAGCCATTATTAAACGAGGAAGCACTACATGCTTAGTAGCAGCTTGACCTTAACCGACAACAAGTCGGGAAAAGTAAGTGGATAACCATGAAGGTATACAGAGTATACGAAATAGATTTCCAGAGAGCTGGAGAGAAAATCTATAACTCATCGAATTCGCATACGGTAAGAGATACCAAACGACCATTGAGAAACCTTTGTTCCCAAGATAAAAAGGGACTGATTAATACATTGAGAATACCAAAGGGCGAATTAAGCTCTAGTTATCAGGTCGCGCAGCAAAAGCTTGTGGACTGTAATTCAAAGGTTGAGTATACCTAACAATGTGAGTAATTGGTATATCATAAACGCCTTGAAGCCATAGAGGCTAGAACCAAACCCGGTTATGAGTTAATTAACCGCAGTGGAGTTAAACACTTCATGTTACTCGAATTAGTGAACCAATGTTCAGTGATAACATATGGTTGGTTACGCGGGCGTAACCCCTTTTAAGGGGGGTAGGGCGAGAAACCGCTTAGAGTATGTTTTACGTATAGTTCGTAAACTACTATGTGCATAGCATAAAAGAAATTGTTTTGATGTTTGGACCTCATGTTACATAAACATGTGTACCCATTCATTGTGTAAGTATAAGTATTGTGCATGAGAGATGCAAGTAACGAGTAAGTATTGTGCATGAGTGATGCAAGTAACGAGTATGTAATATTTATGAAAAGAGGAGTAGAGAGACGCCTAGGGAATGAGAATCCCTATAGTATATGTCTAGTGAGATTAGACATGAGTTATGATGAGTATGAATCGGCATGAAACCGAAGTGTAACCTAAGAGGGAGTGAGTTCCCTAGGTGATTTTATTTGAGAATGATTGATGGAGTGAGTTCCATCCTTTGGAGTTGTATGTTGTACGTTTTAAGTTGAGTAATAATTCGACTAATGAGGCCACAAGTATGGAATGCCTAGGTTAAGTAAGCAAAGGAATAGAGATAATGGATGACTAAGTTCTAAGAACTAGGGATAATTGAAACAGATTGTTTTATGAATGACTAGTAGAGTAAAAGATAGAAAACGAAAATGTTTGACTATCTGTTTGTTTGAAACTGACGTGGGAGGGTGGAACTTGATCTGCTAGCGATCAAGGGAAACCGAACACAAATTGGGGTGGAAGGACAGTCCAACACTGATGCTGATCAATCAGGGTTGGATGATTCTTGAAGCTCCCTATAAGTGGTCACAAGTAATCACGCTAAGGAAGGATACAACTACATAAACCGGATTTGGAGTTGTGTGATGTTTTAAAAAGAATTTTCAAACAGATTTTGAAAAAAGAATTTTCTTCAAGTATGAAGATGGAAATGAAAAACTGGTTTTGAAACGCTATCACCCGCCGATGGCTGAGCCTTAAGTCTTGATGACCGGTAGAACGGTGGGCGTGTATTAGTTTGAAACCATTGCACCGTACGTGCGGCGGTCCTAGTGACCGGTTGGGGCGGGGTGTCAGTGTGTGATTTTTTCCAAAGGCAGCGGGAGGGAGAGTACCTGAGATGTTCCTGTGTTAGTGAGTCAACCAGAGTGCCTGAGGATATTGATATGTGTAACGTTTTGATCAGAACCGAAGGGACCGTGGGCCAGGAGAGTAAGTGCCCATTTGTCATGAAACGGCCGTGAACCAGAAGAGTAAGTGTTCAACGTGACCGGTACCTGAGGGATCAGTTAGTATATCACTCAACATGGATTCGAGGACTGTAGTGCCTTCTTGTCTTCGGACCGATCCATGGAGAGAGAACAAAAGTATTTTTGATTGCTATACATGCTGTGATATGGGTGTGGTATGTGTAGTATGAAATGAGACAGACTTGTGGAGTCTGTAAGGTTATACATGATTATAACCTTGGCATAGTACGCATGAGAGTAAACCATAGATTCATCAACTTTGAGGACAAAAGTTCCTAAGGGGGGTAGATTTTAAACCCCGGATCTAAAAATGGTGATTTAAATACTCTAATAAAATTATTAAGGGCCTAATGGTGCCTAAAGAGTATTGGTAAAAGAATAAAACCAAAAGAAAAGAGGGAAAACGCTTGAAAGGCGAAAAAAAACGCTAAAATGCGCGTTTAAATGAGTATAAGAGATACATGATCTCGAGAGGGTCCGAGATGGATTCCTAAGGCTTAGTTAGGCCTAATAAGTGTACGGGAATGATTCCCGAAGAAAACGGATCCAAATAATGGATTAAAACGCTAACGGAGTTTTAAAGCACGTTTTTCGAGGAGGAAACCCAAAAACGTGACTTTAAGTGGTCAAATGGACCCGTAAAAATATAGTGATTAAATAACTATAAATGAGTATTAAGGAAGCTTAATAACATTAAAAATAAAGAAGAAGAAACGAGAAAAAATCCGAAAAAACGGGCCGGTTAGGAATAGTGTCAACACCGGGTAAAATGACAAGCGTTTTCTGTCAGAAACCGAAAAAAACGCTCTGGCTAAATAACTAGTGGGGGCCGGGTTTTTAATAGTCCCACACACACTCACACACAAATAAAGAAAGAAAGGAAAAAAAAAAGAGAGAAGCAAATAGTAAAAAGTGTAAAAGTAATAAGTACTTTCTCTTTTCTCTCACCTCATTTCTTTCTTCTATTTGAATTCCTCACCTCTCTCATCGTAGCTCCCCTCTCCTTCCTTGAGCGATTTTGAGCTGCAACAACAACAACAATGGAGTTCCCTCTTTCTCTTCATGCTCAAGCTTTGTTTAAGCTCCAAACTCAAAAATAACCACATATTGTGATCCTCACCTCACCCTCTATCATTTCTCTTTTCAAAACTCGAAAATGGTGAGTTTCATTTTCGTGGGGTGTTGCCCATTTGAGGAGAAAAGCACACCATAGGTAGCTTGAAGCTTCCTCTTTCTATCAAAAGGTAAAAATATCCATGAAAAAGTCTTGTTTTCTCATCTTATGCCTTGGCCGATTTTGGTCTCTAATGGAGCCTTGTTTATTCTCTTTTATGAGCATTGTTTCAACCCCTAAGAGCTTGGAGGGAGTTGCCCTTTGATTCTTGACCAAAAACCCCATCTTAGGGTTTAAGGTAATCACACATTTTAGAGCTTTAAGCATTTCTAATTGATGAGCTTAAGTGTTTCTACTTGAACTCATCTCTTGCCTTGTATATTGAATGGGAGGATGGGCAATTTCTGGCCTTTGGTGATTCCAAGCAAGATAAAAGAGAAGAGAATGAAGAGAGTGAAAAGAGTAAAGGCTTGTGAAGTAAGGTAAACAAATTTACTTGGAGCCTAACTTAATGTTTTAGCATTGGGGAAGGGAAAATAAATAAAGGAATGAACCCAACATGTGGTGGAAATGTGATTTGTTGAGATGAGGTAATTTGATGATAATGTGCTGTATACAAATAATTGCAAGTGAGAAAACATTGGGAATTTAGTGTTGTTAAGTGTTATGCATTTATGAATTATGCATTGTATTGTATTTGGAGAATGATGAGTATGGATTGAATTGTATGTGCTGGTAGAACCCCATGATGGGTGTGGTTAGTTTTAGGTTGAATAATGTGATGAGAAGAGTTTTGGCCAATGCTTGAGAGTAGCCAAGTATGGCAAAATTTGTGTAGAAATCTAAGTGAATTAAGTGTTGGTTTGGGTGGTGAATAGCCTAGGAGTGGCTAGGTATGTATGAAGAGAGTGATGAGTTAGTAAACCACTTTGGGGATGCTTGTGATAATATAGAAGATTGGTTGCAAAATCATCGGTAGCAAATAGATGTTTAAATGCTTGAGGAGTTTCTAGAAAACAAAGGAGATTTAAGGCTTTAAGAGTGAGTTCGGAACTTGGTATGAGGTGTGCATTATCTTGGAAGTTTGGATTGGTCAAATAAAGAGAAGAACAAATGCAAGTGCCAAGAGAGTTAGAAATGCACAAGTGTGCATTAGTGTAAAATGAAAATGAAAAAAATGGGTGAATTTGAGCAAGAGTTTGAGTAAGGTTTGAGCCTATGATTTGAAGAGTTTTAGAGCATGTTTTAAGGTGATTAAATATGTGGAAAACTTGTGGAAAGTTATGGAATGATTAAGGGTGGTTTTAGGGATTGATTTGGAGTGGAAAAAATCAAGTTTGGAGCTAGTTTTAGCAGGGTCCGGGACTTGGTCCTTGGCACAAATCCCGGACCACACTTAAAAACGGTCGAGAGTTGCAGCACACCCTGGTCGGGACTATACTCCAGGACAAGGTCCCGGACCATAGTCTAAATCACCCGAGAGTTTAGTTTGCAAATTGGTCCGGGACTTAGGGTAAGTACCAAGTCCCGGACACCCCCAGAAACTACAGAGAGTGTTTTAAAGGGTTTAAATGATGGGGGTTTGAATGTTAATGATGTTATAAGATGTTAAGGCCTTGTTGGTGACATGAAAGGCCCTAGGAAGTGTGATAAAGTGTTAGAAGTGATTGAGAAGTGAGAACTCAAATTGACAAGAGTAAAACCGAGTTAATGGGATAACGGGGTAAATACGGGAATAGCATTTTATTATGTACCGTATGAGTTTAGTGTTAACAATAATGTTTGAAACATTATCAGAGAGTCGTGCGTGACCCGAGCATGGTGAGATGCCACGGTAAAGTAAAAACCCCGGTGAAAGGTATGATTTTCTCATGCCCCGTATGCTAACCGAGTTACTCTGATTTGTGTGTTTGTTTGCCGGCTTAAGCAAGATTAAAGCATGAAAATAATCCCTTGTTTGATTAAGTATGCTTTATTGTATGTTGTATGAACTAACATACTTGTATGCCGGTGTGGTCTAACATAGTGCATAGACCGACTCATAGAGAGTAGTGATTGACTAGAAACCCGTAGATCGGGTAGTCTCATGATCAATGGTAATTTGCAAACACACACAAGCTATCGATTAAAGTATAACGATAACGCAAACATCTGAACTCCCTAGAACGTGAGGAGATGTACGGGTTGAGTAAATACCCGATAACGGTTAGAAAACCTTACTGAAACAATCCACGAAATAGATATGAGTGGAGAGATAAATGAACCTCCATCGAGAGGATTGAAGTTAGTCCAATAATGTGAACTTATAAGGAAGGTAAAAGAGACCTAGGGGATTAGTAACTCCCTTGAGACATGGTCGACCTCCTATAAGAGGGTTTACCCGGTATAAGAATATAACCGAAAGTATGAGTATATGTATTGTAAAGGTAACTCTTAAAACCTAAGATTAACCAAACTTGAGTAATGTTCCCTAAGTCATTAGAAACATCGAGAATGATGCTTCTAGACTAATATACATGATATAAATTATAACTCCGAGAGAGGAGTATATGGGAATGTGAGTAGTCCGAGAGTAGTCGGACCTATGTAAAAAGAGTTAGGAACTAAGAGAGAGTTCCGGGAGCTAGTTGAACCTTCCCACCATGCTAGACCCAGAGTAGGGTCGAAACCGGGGAAGTAAGACTATGCTAGAGAGCCATGAGTTTTGGCTTAAGTATGTATAAGAGTAACAAGCGTGATGTAGGAGACCTGTAGTGTCTCGAGAATCTACAAGAGCTTGAGTATGAATAACCCAAGAGTGTGGGTGAGATAATGAGTATAAATAACCCGAGAGAAAGGGGTGAGTATATGTATGAGAAACCCGAGAGAATGGGTAAGTATAAGAATGAGTAGGCCAAGAGAATGGGTGTGTATACGAATAAGTAGCCCGAGAGAGCGGGTGAGGTATTGAATAAGTAAACAAGGCATAGTGAGGAATAACCCTCAATGCCTAAGAGTAACCAGTTACCACTAACAACATTGTTATGTTAGTTAGGAATCGTGTTCCGTGATTGGATGTAGATTCCTTGTGTGATATACATATATATTGTATTGCCATGATGCATGTTGTTTGATTAAAATGAACTCCATGTATATTCGACCCAAAGTAGTCGGCGTACCGCGGTTAGCACGCGGTATATGCGAATTTCATATTCAGCGTAAGCTGACCCCCTAGGGGGAACGTTTTTAGTGTGCAGGTACTCGAAGCTGATCACCGTTCGAGAGAGGGGGACTGCTGTGACCATGGGTAGTTAGATTGTAATTACTTATGCGTTTGAATGAGGTGTAAGTCCGAGTATGTTATCGGCATCCGTATATTGTAGACTCGGTATAGTGGAGATATGAATTGAGTATTGTATTTGTATGAGGTACTCGGTTGTTCCAGTTCATCAGACCGTTACGGTATGTAAGAAAGGCCTGGTTAGCCACATGGGTGGCTAACGGCGTTGTTTCACCCCTCGTTGTAATTAGAGTTCCGCTGCGTGAGTAGGAGTAATTAGTAACAGTTTAAGAGGTAATGACGAGATTAACGGTTGGGGTGTTACAGTACCAGTTTCTTTAATTATGCTTTTATTTAAATAAAATCTGCAGAGGAGAGTTTATGTGCTTAAATGAATATTCGTGAGCTTCGTGTTCTCTCTATTTTATCTACTTACCGAAAAGGTCTTCTGAAACTATCCCTTGTTTTTCTGGTGAACAATGAGGACGTTGTTCAAATTAAGTGTGGGGGAGTGTGCCCTTTTCGGTGACATTTTATGCTAAAATGCTTAATCTCTCTGCTTATCTTGTGTTTGTTCAAATTCAATATCGTGGACCCTTTTTATGTGGGTTGTTCTCTTTAAGAATAAATACTGTTATGAATTGTGGGATAAATGGTACAAAAATGTACAAAAATTTTAAAATTTTGATTACTTTTGAGGAGCATTTTTATGCGGTGTGACCAAATGATCTGAAATGGATGGATTTTTATTACTCAGGGGTTCCTTCTGTCTTCTTTCTTAGGGATTGCTAAGGGATGCTTCTCTGTCAAAAATATATATATACAAAAAAAATAAATAAGGGACTTGCGAGACACCATTGGTAATCAACAAAGAGAGTTGAGTGTTCTTAAATACAAAGGCTTGATACCTACATATTATCTTCTCATCTCTTATGCAAAAGTGAAACAAATGCATAAATCTATTTTTCCTTTTGTTTTCTCTTCAATGCCCATTCTTGAGAGAAGTTGGCCATGGTAAAAGTTCTCAAAGTCACCTTAACTAAGAAGCATTGAAGTACTCCGGATCATACCCCGAAACTCTAATTTTTATTTTTACCCTGAGTACACCTATGCCACCAGTAGGTGATGGATCACACTCCTCTAAAAAGTTTAAGATCATGTACTATTGACTTCTTTATCCTACCCTTTATAATAGTATTTGTTAATATTGAGCATTCCCTACTTGTTTGGGTACATGGTTTTGCTTGAGGACAAGCAAAAGGTAAGTGTGGGGGTGTGATAAGTGTCTAAATGAGCATGTTTTATAGGTGTATTTCATATATTATATCAGCACTTTTCTGCTCATTTCTCACTTATCGTATGTTTTCCTCTAGTTTCTGTTTTATTGATTATCTCACAAATTTATTGGTTTAAACATGAGGAAAAACCAAGCTAGGAGCAAAGTACACGAAGAGACGAACGCATAGGCGCAGACGGCTCAAAAAACGGAGTCCAAACGAAGAATCTAGAGCCGGTCAAAGTTTGTGTCCGCATGGTGTCCGCATGAGCGTCTGCCCAGAACAACGAGGACAGCCACGAGGACAGCCACGCGGACAAGACTAGGACAACACGGACTCCATTTGTGTCCGCATAAGTGTCCGCATAGAGCCACGAGGACAGCCACGCGGACAAGACTTGAGAGCGCGCCTAAACTCAACGTGTCCGCCTTGTTCTACGCGGACATCTACGCGGACAAGACGCGGACAAGAGTAAAATGCAGCGCAGATCCACTGTCGTGACAGTTTTCTTCCCCAATTGCCCAGTTGCTTGTTGCAGCGCCTACAGACATGTCGAACTGCTCCGTTAACAATATCAGGCACCTCCCTTATCCTGTAAATCATTTCACGCGTAGAGCCACCCCAATCAACTCAAGTTCTGTCTCCTCTCCAGCTCTATCTTCAAGCTTCCTCAGCCTCTATATAAACTCACTCCTTCTACCATAAATAAAACTGCACCACGTACGAGAGACTGAAAGAAATCACAAAAACAGCACCACACTCCATTCTCTTCCATTCAATTCCTCCCGTAACACCATAACTCTCCATCTTTTATTTATTTCACCACTTCACCACATTTACTCACGTACGTACGCAAACAGAAGCAGTATTTTACAAAGAGAGAAAAGAGGCAGCAGAAGTGAGAGCGAGTGCAGACCCGTTCTCTTCAAGCAGTTTCTGAATAATGACTATTTCTATCTTTAATCTGTTTTTAGTACTGTCGATGTCTGAGTAATTTTATATTTGTGCTTAGGATGGGTGTTTAACCCCAAAATAATTCAGACGTATTTATAATACCGAGTTTGCTTATAAATATTTGTTTTATCTCTCTAAATTATTAAATGCCTAACAACTGATCATTTTTATGCATTTACGGTTTCTCTAATTTCAATGATTTTGTAAATTAGAGAATAGACCACAAAGAGAGATAAACGTTAGATATTATCTCCTTGATTAGCAGATAAAATCCATCGCTGTTATAAAAAGAATTCTCGCTTAAAGCTAATTAATGATTTTAGACTTTTCTGATTGTAAAAAGTCTATTGAATTAATTAAGAGTTGTCCTTATCTATGTTTTAGGAAGGCCACAAGATAAATTCTTAACAGACAAATAAGAGCAAACCAGGATTATAATTAATATCTGAATTATATTTGGGCGATTTCACCTTCCTTAGCACATTTTCCATCCACATCACTTAATTCACCTGTTTTTACTGTTTTTATTATTTCTGTACTAATCCAACAACAAATCAAGCTTGCCTCCGGCTAAACCCCTTTTTACAGTTTTTATTAACTACCAAGACTAGGATTATTGAACAATTTCCCTGTGGATACGACACTTGTTTTACTACTCCGAATAGGTGCACTTGCCTATTAGTTTGCTATAAATCTATATTTATTAACGTGTAGTTTTATCCCAACAGTTAGTACATGGCTATAATACAAGGCTGAATATATTATCACGTCTAACTCCTAATTGATATACCATTATATAAATGGTCACATGATAATTTAATCTCTTGTTATGGTATGATAACTAAATACCCAAAGGTACAGCGTTTTTCTAAATTTATCAAATTCATGTATATAAGTACGTACGACTTATATATTTCAAACATTTGAGTACATCCAAGACTATTCTAAAATTGACGGTAATGTATTTGCTTCCTAAAATCTATAGCTGTTATAATACATGTATATATGTCTACAATTTTCACACATAAAATAACAAGGAAGGTATATTTTATAACTAGGATTTTCCAGGGTGTTTCATTCTCCGTTCCTTAAATAAAGCTTCGTCCCCGAAGCTCTCTAATCATAAATGATTCAGCAACATCACCATAAACACAAGTGAACCAATGCTAACTATTATCTAATCACAAGCAATTAAGCAACTTCACAAGGAATAACGATTTCCATGAAATAATAGCTCATCCAAGGATACACAAATCCAAGGTTTTCAATATACCAAGCACATTTCATCAACTAAATCAAACACATATCATCAAACAATCAAACACATAACGTCAAGCAACCACACACTAGTTCCATCTATGTCTAGCTACTAACCCACTGATCTTGGTTTTCATGCATACAATAGTCATGTAATCATAAGTAATCAAACAACCAGACATTCAGTCAAACATTCACACACAAGCACTCAAGCAATAATCACCTATCCTTTGCCCTATCTACAACTTATTGCTCTAATACCACATTGTAACACCCTGATTTTCTAGCTCCAATTTTTTTTTTTGTGAACAATACAACGGAAGGCTTACTACAAACTCAACCCGGGGGCGCTACCGCCACACTCACTCATTGGTGAGTGCTAAGGCTAAGTACTACTATCTCTTCCAAAATAAGTTATACTTTTAAACCTTTATATATTCAGAATATAACATTAATCAACTTATACAGACTTACAACAACATTACTAGTTTATACGAAACTGTTTAACCCTAATACATGAGTACTTTATGGGAATAATTACAACGCCCTCTAACTTCAATATATATTCCTCTTTAGCTCCACTCTCTCATGCAACTTCATGACTAGGGGAAAACACCATCCTTTCCTGTACCTGTGGTCAGTCATACAATCACAGAGAAAAGACCACAGGGCATAACGCCAAAGTCAGCAACGCTGAGTAACTCCCATCACAACATGTAAAAACATTTTACTTGTAAAACTCCAAGATTACATAAACATAGCAACAAAGGTAGTGGAACACTTCAACCATGACAACGGGATAATAGCATAGCACAATCACAATAGGGTCAACACATAAAAACCACAGATTAGCACCACCTGCTGCTTACCTTAGCATAAGGTGCATAAATGATCATTCAAAATATTATCAAGTATCACTCACCAAAACAATCAATATCAGTTAGTAGGCAGTATGACCAATGTCAAGATCCACTGAGTATAACATCCAAAACCATGATACAATTTCCACCTGTCCTCGGGCAATCGGTCTTTCGACATAGAGCACTAACACTCTCGACCCCTCGGATAAGATAACCCACCTCACCCCATGTCCTTAAGTGTGCACACCCCCTATAGATCATCAGCCTATAGAGTAGATCATGATGGCTTAGCTCCAATACGTTGGTAGGAGCAATAATAATAAACTCCCGTAAAATGTTGGGAGTAAATATTCAATAAACATCTTACCAATTGGTTAGGCACTTCCTCGCCTCATCCATTACTTCAAGTTAATAAAATACAATTTACAACATCATAATATGTCAGTAAAACCAGTCACAATATTCATTAAAGAGAAATAACACAATATCGACACTTACAGTTTAACACTGAAACAATCCATGCACGTAAGTATATTCAAGCAAGACTACTGAATTTAACCCAATCAAATTGTCAATTAGTTTCGTATAATTATTGTAATTCTCATTAGTCTCGAATACACAAAGATTTAACCCATATAAGTACTACCACACTTGGCTATACAAAATAATTATATTGACGTTTACAACTTTACAACCGGTTACTTAATAACATTCCTAAGAATTTAACCCTCTCTTTTCTAACATGTACATCCTATTTAATCAGCCACTGAATTGCTGGACAGGACCAGCTCACATTCAACTATATATACTTTTAGAACAGAAACATTAGACACCATTATATACTAACAATCATTATTGCAGCAAGCTTAAATCAACATAACAGCTAACACCTATATTATACGAGCACATCAACAAAAATTCCTCACGGTAGCAGCTGCATACTAGTATAACTACTAATTAACTCTATAACTTAACAGCACGTCTAAGGAGATTTGAAGCTCGTGAACTTCCTCTCTCGATCTCATCTTTCTACTTTTTTTCCTTGCTGCTACCCCCGTTATTGATGTGCATGTATATATATACACACACTCGTGAACTTCCTCACTCGATCTCATCTGTCTTATTTTTTTCCTAGCTGTTATCCCCCGTTATCGATATGCATGTATATATACACATATTCGTAAAATTGACGGTAATGTATTTGCTTCCTAAAATCTATAGCTGTTAAAATACATGTATACATGTCTACAATTTTCACACATAAAATAACAAGGAAGGTATATTTTATAACTAGGATTTTCCAGGGTGTTTCAATCCTCCTTCATCTGGTCTAGTTACTCTGGCCCGAAGATGATGTTCTCACTGGGCTCGTCCCAACATAGTGGTGTCCTGCATGGTCTGCCGTACAATGCCTGAAATGGTGGAATCTGAAGGGATGCATGATAGCTGTTGTTGTACGCAAACTCGATCAGATGTAGTCGATCTATCTAGCTTTCTTGGAAGTCTAAGGCACAAGCTCTAAGCATGTCCTCTAATATTTGAATTGTTCTTTCACTCTGACCATCTGTCTGTGGATGAAAGGTTGTACTTAGCATCAGCTTCGTATCCAATGCCTCATGAACTTGCTACCAAAATCTGGAAACAAATCTGGAATCTCTATCTGACACAATAGACTTAGGTACACCGTGGTGTCGGATGATCTCTCTCTGGAAAAGGTCCGTCAGTTTGGGAACTTTCCAAGTGTCCTTGATAGGAATAAACTTTGCTACTTTTGTCAGTCTGTCGACGATGACCCATATCATGTTAGCACCTCCTCTAGTCGGTGGAAGACCTACTACGAAATCCATGGATATATCCTCTAACTTCCAATATGGAATGAGCATCGGCTGTACTAAACCGCCCGGTCTCCGGTGCTCAAACTTCACTTTCTGACACGTCATACATCTTGCCACAAACTCTGCAACATCTTTCTTCATACCACTCCACCAGAAATGTAATTTCAGATCCTTGTACATCTTCGATGACCCTAGGTGTACTGATAAGGATGAGCAATGAGCTTCTTGCAATATCTTTTCCTTCAAGTCTGGGCTGGACTCTATAATGCACAAACAGCCATTCAGTCTGATTAACCCGTCTTCACTGAGTACAAAATCATACTTCCGTCTCTCAAAGATACCGTCAGTCAACTGCTGCCTGATAGTCTTCATGTACTGGTCATTTTCCTGAGCACAACGTACCTCCTCGATGAGGTCGTTGTCTCCCGTCATGGCAAATAAAGAACGAACTCTACGGCTCCTTCTGAGTGAATAAATGCTGAAGGCTCTAATGATCTGAGTAGACTATCACTGTTACTCCATATAAGTAGTGGCGCCAGATCTTTAGTGCAAAAACAACTGCTCCTAATTCCAAATCATGAGTTGGGTAGTTCTCTTCGTGTTTCTTCAGCTGCCGTGATGCATAAGCAACAACCTTTCCATTCTGCATAAGTACACACCCTATCCCTGTGCCCGAGGCATCGCAATCAACTTCGAATCCGTCGATTCCCTCTGGAATGGTGAGTATCGGTGCCGACGTCAGTAGATCCTTTAGTGTCTGAAAGGAACGCTCACAATCTTCAGTCCATACAAATGGAGAATCTTTCTTCATCAGGCTGGTCATCGGTTTTGCCAGTTTGGAGAAGTCTTGAACAAATCTGCGGTAGTAACCTACTAATCCCAAGAAACTACGGATGTCTGTCACCGCCTTCGGTCTCGGCCAAGTCTTAACTTCCTCAATTTTCGTAGGGTCTACAGATATACCGCTGGCTGATATTACATGCCCTAGAAAAGATACACTATCTAGCCAGAAATCACATTTTGAAAGCTTGGCATTCAATTGGTTCTCTCTCATGGTCTGCAAAACTTGCCTCAGATGCTCCTCGTGCTCGTCCCTAGTCTTAGAATATACTAAAATGTCGTCGATGAATACAACCACTGATGAGACTAACTGCTCTATGAATAACCGGTTCATAAGATCCATGAATATTTCTGGGGCGTTTGACAAGCCAAATGGCATAACTGTGAACTCATAGTGCCCATAACGTATCCGAAAAGCTGTCTTCTCTATGTCTTCATCAGCTATCCGTATCTGGTGGTATCCTGATCTCACGTCAATCTTCGAGAAAACTGTTGCACCTCTTAATTGGTCGAACAGTTCATCAATCCGTGGTAAAGGGTACTTGCTCTTCACCGTGACTGCGTTAAGCTCTCTGTAGTCAATGCATAGTCACATGCTACCATCCTTCTTCTTCACAAATAAAACTGGTGCTCCCCACGGTGATGCACTCGGCCTGATGAAACCTTTGTCAAGCAGATCTTCTAACTGAATCTTCAGCTCATTCTTCTCTACTGGTGCCATTCTGTATGGTGCTTTAGCAATAGGCCCTGTGCCTGGTATCAAGTCGATGGAGAACTCCACATCTCTCTTGGGTGGCGTCCCTGGTAACTCTTCTGGAAATAGGTCAGGAAAGTCTGAAACGAATGGTATGTCTGACTGTGTCTTCTCTTCCTGCCTCATGTCCTGGACATAACACAAATAGACTACCTGTCCCTTCTTCACCTTCTTCATCAATGTGATGGTAGATACTAGCTTAAAAGTCGGCTCTCTCGGAGTACTGTGATATGAAACTGTCTTGCCCTTCGGGCTCTTCAGTCGTAATCTATATATGTTCCGCGCAATGTAGTCGTCCCTTGTACTTCTGAAGCCAATCCATCCCCATGCTTATATCAAAACCCAATTTATCCAACTCAATCAAATCTGCGTGAAACTCTTCATCATGATATTAATCTGAACTCCCTTGTGTAGTTTCGTGCGCCTCACTCTCTCCATCGTCGGTAGTGTGACTAGGAAATCTGAGAGAGGCTCAGGGGTTGTCTCTAACTTTCTTGCTAATGTAGAGGATATAAAGGAATGAGACACTCCTGAATCGAAGAGTATCGATGTACTCACGCCATTACTGTAAAGGTTCCCATGATAACATTCCCCTTATCCTTGGCCTCGGTCTTGTCCAACACATTCAGCACTGCTCCTCCATTAGACTCGTGGCCTGGGGTTAACAATTCGTAAGATAGTGCATGTCTCAAAGGAATTAAAATGCCAATCATTAATCCAATGATTCTCACATACAAGCTCCATAATTACATCAATATTGCCTAAATGTCAAATTTAACCGTCCGGGTTTCAAATGTGTAGTATTTACTAAGATTGATGGTGTTGTATTCAACCTAATGCTCTTAATCCCATGGTAAACTAATCTTGATTCTCCACCAAATATCAATACATCTCCTGACTTCAAAATAATCTTTCTCGCTTTGTCCATCCTTTTCTGATCACCGTATAAAAACTCCGCATCATCTCCAATGGAGAAAGATACAACTGGTATCCCTCTGGTAATTGACTCGGATGTCTCATCTCGGTCCTGGTGTAATCCAAGTTTTCTCCCTTTCTCATAGAAGTTCATAATACATATGTCGGCTACAATATCCGGTATAGTGTTGGTTTCTAGTTGTTGTGCAATCTTGACCGCTTCTGTCACCAAAGTTTGAAGACTATTGGGTATCCGAGGAACTCATGTTCCATCTATCTTTCTTATTTCACAATACAACCTAGTTTGTGGATCCCAATCCTTACCCATACACATCATATATAACTTAAGTTTTGATCCACTACCATATCTTGGAGTGTAAAATCCTCCAAGGCGTATTCCCAAAGTTCTACATTCATTTACAATAGCTATTTGTTCATCTAGAGTTAAATATTGCTTGAGTAGGATCATGTCGGGTCGAAGTACTTGGCATTCACCTTCTGGATATTCCC